>LJIJ01004363.1:0-15068 GCA_001718145.1 Orchesella cincta
GCCTGTTACAGTTGAGCATGTCAATATCAGATACCAAGGGCACACACAAAACATGTTTAGCCACGCTTCTCTTCCCGGTGTTTAGTATGTATGTTATACAAAAAGAGATTTCTTTGTAGCCAAGCTTTTCTTTGCTTGTCAGCTGGATGAGCTTCGGTACATTTGCTTAAGATCTCCTGCTACACTGCTGCACTGTTTCTCCTGTTTTGCGTCAGACCCAACTCAAAGCAGAATAGAATGTACTAAACGTTGTTGGGTGCATTTGTCTGTTTCTTGATTTTACAAATGTGCAATGCTAGATTTGAATATTTTTCTGTTACAAGATACCGATTTATTTTGGGTTTACAATATTATGTATTAAATATTTATTGGAAATCATACAACTATTTACGGCCCTCAATATTTTTCCTTTCAATTTGATAAAATACCCTTCTATTCACCTGAACCCGATACAAATTATACAAACCAATACATTGATTTGTGATGCCGTATCACCATTAGTTTATCTAATTATTTAATTTGCAATCTGAGCCTGTAATTATTATATTCCTTTGCATAGTTCGTTGCTATTTTGCTAACAGCAGCTCTTGCTGTTAGCTGATGGGGATTTCCTTGTTGGCCACTAAATAGTTATGTCGCTCTTACAAAACTTAGGTACCCTTTTCACAACGTTATTACTTTTGATTTCAATTACGAAACACTACTATATCTTTATGGCTACTCTTATGTTTCCTTACTATCAAGTTTTTAGCGCATTTGAAGTAAACATTACTATACGAGGTGAAATATCAACTGCCGGCTACGGGTACAAACAACACGCACTACGAATCTCGCTTTGCAGCATGGATATGTATATGTTTACTTCATCTAATTTTCAATACTATTATATACATATTATTTTACTAATGTATACACGAAATGTCACTTATAATTTAACATAAATTTAAAAATTAAAAATGACTTCAACCTTCCGTGCGATGCATTTTGATTGTACAGCTCCAATGCTTTCGGCTTATAAGGTGTATTTGTTAGCAAGTCAAAATTACAATGCAATTACTCTATATGAAATTATTACATGATTTCTAAAAGTGAAACAATTATGCAAACATTAATGATAAAAGGAATGAACAAAACAAAAACTTCATTATTACAATTTGCTTTGAAAGGAGACATCAGAGAAAGATATTGTGATATGTTACGGACCCTATATATCATAAATTAAAATGTATATACAGTTGATTGAAATAACAATTTTAACTGATCATTATTGTTAATACATTGCAGGGTGTGTACGAACAATTTAAAAGAGCTGAATTGGAAATACGGTAACGTTCCAGTATGTCAAAATATATGTACATAATATATGCCTGGCCGTTTTAGAAGTACAATTTTTACTAATAGCAGAGTTTTGTAATATCAAAATCTACTTTATGTTATATTTACGGCAAACATCTTATTCTTATCTTTTCGATCTGTTTTATGTTCCACCAAGCTGATGTTCAAGTGAATTCCGTCTTCTGGCACTTCAATGTGCACTTCATATCAAGATGATTGCATCATAAAACTGACAATCCGTAGTCCGAAATTTCACAGTAAACCTGAAAACAACAAAAATATTTCAGGAGTAAGGAGAATCACAATTATAGTATAGAATTTACCGACTGTTCTGACTATGCATTAAATAAAGCATATGTACAACCATATCTTTACTCCATGGTTTTCAAACTGCTTCTTGATTGGTTTATTTAGTTTATTTATCTATTTATTTAGTTAAATTTGAATCCGGGATTCTTCTTTGACTAGAAAGTAAGAAGTCCTTTTATTTGCAAAATTAGAAATAATGCAATGAAAATTCAAACTCATAACCTCAATTTCTTCAAATGTTCCATGTCTGCATCGTTTCACTGTTTTCAATTAACATATAAATTGTACACAACTGCCATTATTTGAGGTTTCAGTAGCCTTTTGCATAATATTAATAACCGAATAAGGATATATTGAAATAATACTTTCATCAGTTGCACAATAACGTACTAAGTTTACATTTCTGCAGCAAATGAGTTTTTACATTTTCTCAGACGCATAAAAATAACTTTTCGAGCTACCTATATTGCTAATTTGCAGGACGCCATTGGTGATCTTTTCTAATATTGCACATCAACGGCCGTGGTAAAAAAACTTTAGGAACAAAATGAACAAAAATAACCTCTAATTAATTGTGGTTAAATTTTGCAGTTGCGATGGTGCCATCGTCTTTTTTACAATATTTTGAATTTATAAATGACTTGTTTACGTGTAAAAACGATTGGAAACAATTCATACACAAAAACCCAAGTGAGCAAAAATGTTCCATTATGTGACTTAAGTCAGAGAAATGATTCTAAATTGTGAGATCCCATTACTTACAATCAAATATCAGCTTTTCCAAAGAGCCCAAGATCGTTCTGCTTGAAGTTCTCGACGGTGAGTGAATTCAACTTGAACTTTGACACCACTTTGAGGGGCAGTTATTCAAAAGGTGTGTCCATGCTGATTAAGTTCCAATTCCATCCTATCAATTTGTTCCTTAATTGCATGTTGGCGAAATTGTGTCCCTGATTGTACCTGTCGTTACAAGAAAGTTGCATGGTATAAAATTTGATAAATTAACAAATATAAACACGTAATGTGTACTGACCTAATTTGCAAGATGACAACGGTTGCAGGGGTATAGCCATCCGAGTAACTATTTTTCGAAATATAAGTTTGATAAAACACCCCTGCAATACTACTAAAAAAAATTGAGTAGCAAATAAAAATATATATCTTTTGCAGGCACAATGTTAATATCTTCATCAATATGATGAAAATGGCTGTATTTATACGATGACAATCAAATGATTTCTATAAGTGTCTTCACTTACATTAATATATTCAATTCCAGCTGCAGAATTGGAGGAGGACGTATGTTGAGAAGCTGCAAACATGCACCATTTGCACCGTGGAAACCACCACCTGCAGGAAAAAATGTTTTAAAATTATTATTATTATTATAGGATAGTTAAATATAATGCAAAATGCAACTACGTACATATTTTACCTTTCCTAATTCGCTTGCTAGCTATCAGTTTGTGGTGATGTTCGACGTTTTGTGCACATCCCATAATATAGTCTTTCGAGAAACGTCTTAATTAATTATTATGAAAATGCAGAAGAAATTAAGTAAACCTGCTGATAACTGCAAAAAATAACACATTTGGTTTGTTTTTGTGCCCTTGTGATACTCACACATACAAGCAGACTTGACTATATCAGTTCACACTATGGTACATCATATACATATTATAAAATCTGGTGGTTCAGTTGAGTCCTATATCGTACAGTGTAAAAGAATGTATATGACTGTGGTATACCTAAATGATGATAGCGTGCTATCATATACACCATTCAAAAAGGTATATGTACGTTAGGTTGCCTTTCTTTTATACAAAGGATGTACATAATGAAAGGAAAGATACTTTATGGGGAATTCAGAACGAGAGTTCGTAGCTAGGATCGTCTCTTCCTAACCTATGATTCTCAGAACTAAATCACAACAACTATCTTAGGATCGCTTTGGGCATAATTTAGGTTGGGATTGATTATGGTTAATTACCCCGTACCTAATTCAGAACAGGCATCCTTCAGCACCAAAAAAGGAGAAAACCTTAGGACGATCAAAAGCAAACCTAAGTTCGTTCATACTGATAGTAAAGACTACAGCTAATTTTATGCTAAAAATGATTTTCAACAGGCCTACGTTTCTTGCATGGTAGATATCACACTGAAATAGAGGAGACCTATTTGAAGGTCACTTTTAAATGACATTAGAAGTGGTTGTCATGTGCGTATTGAGAACAGAAAATTGTTTGTTCAAACGTCTTGGTACATGGTGGCGCCGGTCAACATATTTGCAACAATTTCAGTCATTGCGGGTACATTAACGGAGGTTGTAGTATGAAACAGAATGGCAATACGACTTCTGCTGCCTTGTGGTTTTGCTTTCTTTAGGCTGGTAAGGCATTAAGTTCGGGTCGTACCTACGAAAGGAGTACGCAGCGCAATAAGTTGCGATCCTAACTTTGGGCCAACCCAGCAAGATATGACAAATCCTAAATTTCATGTGAATTAGCTCTAGGATTAATCCCAAATTGTTCTAGCCATCCTAACTTTAGGCCGACCCAGCACGATTTGACAAATACTAAATTTCATGTAAATTAACTTTAGAATTAATCCCCAAATCGTTCCTAGCAATCCTAACTTAGGACCTTCCTAAGTCAGCCTCCGCCTTAATTAGCCCCTTTGTCTCATGTAGAGATACGCGTATAACTCGACGAGCTGATTTTCCATGCATTTTTTTTTCTTTGAAAAGCTCTGAAACGTACATCACAATATGCACTAAAATATTTTATTTGCGAATGGATTGGACGAAGTTAACTAATGGTTAAGAATTATTGAGGTCCTTGCCATCATAAGTTACGTTTATTTTGCTTTTTTGTGACTGAAAGAACATTTGTCACCAACTATTGAATAATAATAAACAAATATGGGTACAACGAGTAAAAAGTTTATTTAAACCCGACGTTTCGGTACAGACTACAGTCCTGAATGAGTCTCCATCTTCGTTTATTACCATCATGAATATTGAGTGGCTCCAAATAAAACATATTAGATGTAAATTGCAATCATCAGCATCTAATAAATTGTTTGCGTTAATAGCAAAAGCCATAGAAGCTCATAAACCACAAGGCCTCCAGTGAGTCAAGCTGAGATTGCTCATAGCTACAGATCTCCAAGTCTGACGTTAGAATAAGCTGCAGTAAAAGTAGTGTAGATATAGTCAGCTTTACATAGTGCATGTTAGCTGGTTTTTGTGAAAGCTGCTTAGTTCTTGTATATTAGATGACAGTTCTCAACTTCGCTTTGTTACTTGCTACTTAACACGGTTCTTTCTCATATGCATGCTTCATAATTAATTATTATACATCAACTTACCGATTCATTTCTGCTGCAAACTCGGGTAAATGGATTAGAACCAAATTTTCAGATCACAAAGCAGTGTGTGTGTTGTATAGCTTCAATCCAAGCGATATCCGCTAGACCGATTTTGGACAAAAATATTATGTATGTAGTTCCGTTACAAATCATTTTGTATAAATGCACATTCAAGAAAGTACAATCGCTGCTGGATCAAAGGCGTCGGTTTGGGTTTTACAACCATTGCCGACTGCCGAGTAGATGAAATACAGTTTTTCATCACGCCATTGTTACCACTACAGCAAGAGGTGCCTAAGACGCATTGAATTGATGCACGGAGTAAATCATTTGCAGAATATCCTCAACAAAGTAAGGTATACTGCATCAGGAATGTTAACTTGATATATACCAAGTACTCAGACGATATATCAGCCAACAAATAACAGATTTAATTGAAAAATATAGATACACAACAAAAATAGAACATGTAACTAATATTTTTTGAACCCAGAATTCACATTTTGGACATTGTATTGAATTCAATTAAACGTAGATTATATGATAGTGAGCATCAATTTTGCAGACCTACCAAGTTTCTAGTTGTAGTACCAACCCATTTTGGATAAACGTTGGCATAAGTATGAGTGTGCCAGGAGGTAAATTCCGGACTCTTGTCTATAGCTGACAGAAAGAACCTTTGCCATACTCTTTGATACCAAAGCCAACTTACGGACAGCTTTAGCATTATTTTGGCTGCATGTCTTCTTTTATTAAAGTCTCTTAATATTTTTGTAATTTGATTATCGTGAGCATCTTATATTATCCTATTATAAGTACTTTTTCACCACAAAGGTGTAGTTTCTCTATTTTTTTTATCAAGCGATGAATTAAATGTATGAGCAGTATGGAATTTCAGGCTTATACAACATTTTTATTTTTTAATGGCTTACAATTTGTGATTGTGACATGTTGTGATGCTGCTCTTTTTAGTAAATGCTGAAATACAATACAACTTGTTTGAATCCCAAACAAGTGTCACATATTCATTGTGCAGTTGCGTCTAGGTGGGCAGATTTAGCTACCTGGCCAGAGTTTTATTCCAAACGTGCGAGATTCAAGAAGCGAAATGTTTTACATTACTACGCTACCGGTCACCATGCGCCATCAAAGTTATTATTCTTGTGGAACATGTAACAAGTATGGAAATGTAATAGTGTGGATGAATTCTTGTTTTCGAAAGCAATGAGTGAATGGAACTTTTCTGACAATGTAATTTATTTTAATATATATTTTCTGGTAACTCCGTTTGCATCGAAACAATTACAACAGCAACAGTAGTTGAAACAGCATAAAATATGCATGTTGGATATTGAAAAATCAATGTAATTCATGTCACTTGTAGAAGGTTTTATTCATATTAACTCTTTTATGAAGAACGAATTACAATTTTACATGGTCAAGATATAAAAGAAAAAGTTACATTTTTAGTAATAAACGATACGACTTTCTTGCCTTGACAATATATTGCTAATTTACTTGCGGAATCATACATTTATTGAGATATGAAGGCGACAAAAGTGATGTGGGAAACACGTTCTTACTTATATTAGGGTCCATCTAGCAATTTCAGTTTACCGGAGTGGCTCCTTGCAGTCCTGAAACATTTAAAATAATTAATTAAGCTAATTCCATACGAAATTTGCTGGCAAAAAAATGATTCGAATAAAATAATGACCAATAATATAAACCAGAAAGGTATTTGAAGAATTTTGCAATAGCATATGGATATGCATTTATATTTAAACTACAATAAATTGGAATTCAAAGTAAAACAGATATAACTCATTTTCGTATTTTTGCTTAATGCTTCAGCTACATTTCAGGTTGAAATTACCTGTCGACTTTAATTACAACTGCTACATTTTATGCGTGTCGGTTTAGTTAATAGAATGTAAAGAATTGTTATTATTAAATTTACAGCAACAGTTTTGTTTGGAGGTGGTTTTCGGGCTTCTTGTGTTGCAAGCCATTTGAATGTTTCTTGTCCAATACCTTTGGACTGCTTCTGAAAGGAATTACTGTGATGATCAATACTTGATTCTGAAATCTTTGAGAATAATTATCTATTGCATTATTTTATAGAGAAACACTAAAGTTCAACCCAAAACAATTTAAAGCACTGCATTTTATTTCATTCAAATTTACGAGCACACACTGTAACATGCTGTTGACCTTGGAATGTTGAGTCGTTGGTTTTCTGAGAAGAACACTGTTTGGATTTTATAGACGAATCTGCATGTTTGTACAACGACTTTTCATTACTTGTACTTTCTTCGAGAACTTTTTGCGAAGAGTTTAATTTTCGAACTGTGGCCCCCATTCCTCTTGCATTAGTAAACATAAATATTTCACTGAGATCCGGTCCACAGTCTCTTAATTCCGAATCTCCTTTGCATATGATTAGTCAACACAGAAACCACAAACAAGTTTTTGCTCTGACTCTAGAGGCTTCTAGAGCAGGAATGAGGGAAAATATAATGTGTGTGCATGGTTTTGGTTTCAGTGCTTACGCACATCATTATGCAACCACTTGAGACAACGGGTCTAAAGCAAAGCGCAATGCCGAGATGACATAGAATTCCATCACTCTAGCTACCTTAGTTCTGTAAACATGTAATATAACATTTCTTTAATGCGATTCATGTAAATGTGATCACATTATACTTAGATCAACAGTTTGTTCACATTTCAAAACGTGACCTATAGGGCGGTATATTTTTTGTTGTCAACGATTAATTAGTAGGGATAGATCTGAAAACTAAACATCCATTTCACTTGCTAGTGAATGTATCAGATAACTCAATTTCAGTAAATTCTCAACAAAGTGACACCACTATATATCCTTGACACTGAGTTGAGTTTGCTCAAGCAATTGAGAAGTTGGTTGTGTTGCGTCTTGCTATTGCCAGTGTTCGGAATTTGCCGGTAATATTGGTATTTTGCCACTGACTGGTTATAATTGACAATATTGACAATATTGACTGGTTCTATTTGGCAATATTTCCCCATATAAAATACATGGTTATGTACCGTTTATGTCCAATGACATAGACAACAATATTTTCCCTATTATAGAGAATTGTATCAATTTAAAGCTTTTAAATGATCACATCTTGAGTTAATGCTAGTCTCGTGTACTACGGAACATAAAAACATATATATATAGCTCTATTTAATTAAAAATTAAATTTTAAAGTAATTATTGACACTTATTGTCAATATTGCCGACAATAATTCCTTATTTTGTCAGTCAAATGCCAATAATGCCGGCCATTGCAGTCATGCCATTTATTGCCACTCCGAACACTGGCTATTGCCTTTAAGTGTCTGTGATAAGTTTTACAAAATTGTGGGAAAATCTTCTGCTCACGCAAGCAAGCTTACGCAAGCAAAACCAAAATTAGTTTTAATAATTATGAGGCTGAAAAAAATTTAATGCCCTGAAACCAATTATAAATAATAGCTCATGAAAAATTTGTATCCCCTTTTTTGGTGATTGGAGATGTATTTTTGCACGCTACTTTAATACTAATCGGAGCTGTAATAAAATTTATCACTTGAGACAACTACAACTATTGTATTCGTTTCTAAATGTACTCCGTGACCTCCAAAATGAAATATGAAATAAAATGTATACCCATTGATCACATTCTTCTCAAATACTGCTGAAGGGGTTGATTGAGTACGACTGACGTCAAACTTGCATATGCTTTCATTCATACTCCCAGCGTTTTTATGGTCTGTGCAAAAGCAGTTTTTGGAGTTTCTTATTATTCAAGTTTTGTAATGTAATCTGGCCAAACAGACTGAAAATTAATATACTGTTTTAAGCCAACGAATCGCTTACTGAGATACCCTAGGGGCTATATCATTACGTGTATCATGTTTCTCAGGCTTCACGATTATTATGTCACTAATAACGTTTGAATCATTAACCCTGGTGCATAATTTACGAGATGCTTGAGTAGCAGACTTTGTATACCAACGCACCAACGGGAGTATCTCTTCATTTTTTTTTGTTTCTTAACGAACAGGAAAAAGATTTTCCTGATAAAAAGCAAGTCTTCGTGGTTTGAACATTCATGCAAAACGGGCAGACATAATATAGAAAAGTTATGATCGGTTGCTTCACGTAACTCAATGAACAATGTGACGGGTAATGATAGTCTGTGCTCTTCAGTATTATTTACCTATTGTTTATATTTCAAATGAGATTTATGAACGTCTACTTAAAATAAGTTTTGGTATCAATCAGCATTTGCAGAGTACATGCAAATTTTTTCCTTGATTGTACTTTGTATGATATACGTATATAACATGTTCACTCGCTTTCTGTGGTTTAATAAAAACTCACGATGTATGCCACCCAATGACGTAGGTTGTGTATGTTGAAGTATATTTTCGTTTGAAGTTTTTTAATACATTTCAACGTCAACCCCCAAAACAGTTGGAGCTCTCTATAGGACTATGTAGTATGTTTGCGTTTCTGGACACAAGCAAAAGTGGATTTTTATCTCACAATGTCACTTACAATTAAAACATCTTCAAGAGCTTGTATTGCGTCGTCCGTTGTCTATCGTCTGTCTGACAACACGATAACTTTCGAACCGTTTGACTTTTTAAAATTCCGTTTCACCAACGGTAGATACAGTAAAGGTGAAGGATGATATCGTAAAAGAGTTATCTGGGGTCACGGGAACAAGGTCAATTGATAAGCGCAACAAATATGAAAAACATCAGCCATTGCTTGTGATACATCAGTCGAACGCTCTATTGCTCTACGGATGATGATTATGCCTTGCAAATTGAATCAAAACTTTCATAGTCACGATGCGTAATTAAAATGACCAACATAGCTTATGATATGCCATTTAAAAGCTACTGTAGTGCTGATTATTATAAATATTCACTGCAAATTGAAATCAGAACTTTCAAAGAGAGGTCAAAGTTCATGCACTATTAAACGACACACTTGGAAGTGATATATATTATTCTAAAACTGACCCATTGAGAATTTGACTTCTGACACGCCTTTTAAATCACAGCTGCATTCGCTGATGGTACATTGCTTCATCTCGCATTGTCGGGTTTATTTATTCGCAAAAACGACGTCCACGCCAAATGTAAGGCTAAATCAGCACACAACTTTGCATAGATTTAAAATAAAATACTATGTTATATTTTTATGCCATTTTAGTTTATTACAATTACTAAAAACGTAGTGGCAGACCCGTTTCGTGAATCCGTACAGCCTGGAGCGAAAGAAGAGTGGTCCGGCCTTTGTGTTAATTTACAAATTTTTACACACTTGAAAATCAGTCTAAAAAGCATTTTTGATCATAAAACCAGTCAGCATAGCATTTTTCAACCACAATATGGAGCAAATAAGTAAACGTTCTGTAATTAAATGGTTAATACAAGATTGGGTAGCAAACAAGAAAGAAAGGGCCTGGCTTTGACAAGAAAAATATTCAACCAGATGCAAAAGTTCTTGGGAAAACCATTAAATTTTTCATATTTTTAACATTTAACGTTCCACGGCCCGACTTTTTTTTCTTCCCAGCCGTGCGGCCTGAAAGGACCGTTCCACCCGCTCCCCCATCGATACGGACCTAGGCAAAGTATTTAAACATCTTTTTATTGGTTGTAGTATAGTTAATTACGCAAAGCATTTTATTGGCAGTATATTAATACAATATACAAAGTATTAAAATGTTGTTTTCTTGGCTGTAGGTTTGTTAAATATACAAAGTATTTGAATGTTCTTTTCTTGGCTGCAGTTTAGTTAATTCAGCAAAGGTTTAAACGTCATTTTATTGGCTGCAGCTTAGTTAAATATGAAAAGTATTTAAATGTCCTTTTCTTGGCGATAACTTGCAAGGAAGACTCTCCCACTGAAGTCTAAACGAAGTGACGCCATTTCCCGTGTCTAGGGTAAAAAGTGTGCTGAACACAATGGTGGCTTCAGTTTTCTGTAAAACTAGCTATTTGTCGACCTACAAGACTCCGAAAGGTCAAAAATCTCTTGGAATCCGTGACTCTTGGGCCTGAGCAGCTTGAAAGTGATTCCATGGAACACGATTTGCTCATTTATTTGGTTTATGGTTTGAACAAATGATATGAAATTTTGTGTGTGGATTGCTTACCCGATTCCTCTGATGTTCACGTAACTACCGTTGTTACCTGCACTTATGATATATAGTGCTCCAATTTTTGTGTCGGCGCTGAAATGCATCTAAAAAATTGTGCCAGAGGTGATTATGCTACTATAAATAGTGTTTCAAAATTCAGATTCGTTCTGATTCGTTTGAAATTAATTACATATTCCAAGTAAACCAACAAACATCTATTCTGGTTTTGTTTTCTAGATATATCGGATCGTTTATTACACAAATTAGTAACATGTATTATAATATTTATCGTATTAGTTTCCAATATTAGTAAATTCCGCTAGTTTGCTACTGCTCTTTGTATTAGATAATAGTGTACTATTATGGATTTTTTTAGACAGGAGAAAAATCAGGGGGGAAAATAGAATAAAGGGATGACAAGTATGGTAAAAACTGCTAAAAACACAAACGTTCACACGAAAAAAAACCTGGAAATAACATTCAGGGAAAGTAGCTGCTAACCACTGTTTTTAATAACCATTTATTACATCACCATTTTATCAGCAGTTTATATGCGAAAATAAAAACACATGTGCGGAATCTCAAATTCTAAATCGGTGCATCCGAAGAATTTTGATGTTAGTCAAACAGGGGAAACTACGCATTGTAATATATTACTACATGATGTGAAGCACCTTATTTAGGGAAAGTGATGTATACTGTGACTTCAATGCCGAATTTGAAAAGAAGCTGATCTGAAATATCATGCCCTCTCCCATTATTAAGTGGTGCAGCCACTTTATAAGAATCACTTTGTCCGTCACGAACTTTTACGTTACACGTACGTAATGAAGTATATTTCCCGTACATTGTAACAAAGTCTCTTTATACCTCATTACAAAGCGCGCAAATTAAAAATGCCGTAATCGTTTGTTGAAAACCACAATGGTAAATGGGAAATAGAGGAGGAGAAGCGATAATTGTGCAGCATAAGAGCTAACAATAATTGAGGAGGCTACGATGTTGCAGTACACCAATTGAGGTTTTTATTAATCGGACCTGACGGCGATACATAAAAGTCCTTCTACTCTACTCTTATTATTTTTGCTGTTTTCAAAATACGTTACTTTACTCGTTTAATGAAACTCTTGTGTTATCTGCTACCATCATTCAGCAGTGAATTTTGAAAATTTTGTTACGTTTTTGGCCAATATTGCTATATCTGAGTGCGTAAATAGTTGCAAATTAATCATAAGCTTGGTATCGCTAATACTTTGCTTCAACTTTTACTTATCGTTCATCGTTTACGTGCAGCCTCATATTTTCCAAACCTCTAATGCACCACTTCTTTTCATCGGGCTTGCCGGGTTTTTAGCACTGTTAACACTGGAATACAACTCGTAAATCTACCAAATACCCTGCTTTCATACCATTGCATAAACCATACACGAAACAAATATATTTAGCGTACAATATAGTTTAAGAATTTGAATTCACGGAAAGATTACAAAGTTTGACTGAAGAAAATCTAGAACTGATTAATTTAAATTGCTTTGAGTAAATCTAATTCAAGTCCACAAAACTAAGATATTGTACATCACCAGCATCCATGTTATCAATGCCCATAATGGAGTTTTGAATGAAGAAAAGAGAAAGGGATACAGTTGAGGACGCAGATTTATTCAATAAACTGCAGTTCTTGAAGTAAGAGCACTGAAAATTCTGGTATTTTCTTAATTTTGAATGAATCAGAGACTCCGTTATGGATTGCAAGTATAGTCTGGCCCCATTAGAACACATAGTTCTTGTTCCGTCATCTAAACATTTGAGGTACCGCAATCGAATGCTATGAGATGTAACAGAAAGAATATTAGGATATTTTTGATAAAAGCTATTTCATGAGCTAGAATACATGGTTATTAGGTTGCGAATTACCAACAGGATCCAAACCCATCTTTTTTGTGATCGACTTTGTTAAAGGAATTAACAAGTTTGTTATTACATGCATCCCAGTGTGGAGAAATCTTTTTGTAACAGTCTCCGTGCTGCAGATATTCTTCCCGATTATTAAGATCGGTGCATAAAAACCGATAAATTTCGTTAGCTCCAAACACTGTGTTTACTATGCTTTCTTGGCCAGCCTTAAAAAGGCAGGTTTTAGAAAAACTACGAATGCAGTCCTTTCCCGAAAAAAAGACTCTGAAACACACAATTTTGAATTTTAAACATTTACTGATTTCTTCTTTTAACTTTTTAAACGTATGAATGAAGTTCCCCCAACAAAATATTTATATTTATGCATTCATATTCCTTTTTTACCATGTATATAATTCTCACGGCATGCATGACAATAATATTGAAAATAAATTTGTAATATCCAGGAAGCCACGAACTTCAAATAGCTGTATATGTAAGGATGAACAAACTCACCTGCACGAGCTTTCAATTTCATGACGGTTTGACGGTATTCCACGATAATATTTTGCTAGCGGAAGCTTGCTCAAACAATCTTTGAGAACTTCATAACCTTTAGAAAAACAAAACGTTTTTCTGGAATAGATCGTTAAATTCCTTGATTGCAGGCTGTCTCCGTTGTTTGGACAAAGTAATTGTAGCAGCAAAATTATTGTGCACCGAACATTAAGTTTATTTGTAATGGAAACCATTTTATTACCGGCTCGATGCTAAGATATATTCATGTAGCGCTGTAATACTCCAGTATTGTTTCTCTATTTCACCACCTAAATGTAAGTCTGCATTGAAGCAGTAAACTGTAATATCAGAACAATGAACTAAAAACTGTACGATGTGTTGAAACGGCAAAAAGAAGCAGCTTTGCAAATAGATTTAGAAGATACGAATCGACAGATCCCACGCTTATAACTGAAAGAAAGAGTGTGCTTGCGTCTTGCCCATTTTCTCACAAAGTTGATTTTACGTCCGTCAAAAAGCGAGGAAAACCTTTACATTCTCATAATCACACTCCAGTTCACACATATATCCTGTTTCTCAAGCGTTTGCAATTCGTAGAAAACACCTTTAGCCATTTATTGTTGCGTTTGGAAATATATTTATTAGACGTTCATGCAGAAATTGCCTATTGTTATCATACTTTTCACATCCGCTAATTTGTCTTTCCACGAACTGAGAAACCTAGTGAGGTATAATATTGATTTTTATGTGAACGTTATTGGGCTCAGTCAAAACGGCATGCAGAATTAAGCACATGGCTCTAATGGTATTGATAGATGGATCTTCGGGGTAACAAGAGTTACTTCCATAAAACCGTACAAACCCGGGCAAAATAGGTCATTTGGTTTAAATATCGTGTTATATTTTTAATTACATCTAATTACTAATAATAGTTGTAGGTATAATGCAGCAACTGCTCTGCTAAAAATTCATTGTTCATTTACGTGGGTAATGGTATCCATAGCTTAGAACTTCTGATTCAATAAATAGTATTCAAATCAGTTAGGTAAATGTTTATGGTTTTAGAGAGCATAACAATAGTTCATAGTGCCAGTAACTAGCGATTACATATTTTAAACGCAACTCAAGCTTATTAATATTATTTAACAACTTTATATCTGCAAGTTGACACTTAATTTAACCCAGCAGCAACAAGTCTACAAATCTACAAATGGAAAAATCGAGAAACTTCAGTGGTGTATCTTTTTCAACAAAATTGCTGACTCCAAATGCTACCTTGACCGGAGAAAAAGATTTTAATACTTTCCGTTCCCATACTAACGTTTCCCTTTTCTTTTTCACTGAGTGCTCTAATTTGATTTTTGCCTCCCGAATAGTTTCCTGGTAAAGAGTGTGCAAAGAACCTGCAATACCGTAGAGGTACAAAATTGTCATGAACATTTGTGCGACTAAAATTACACACCAGATTGG
>LJIJ01004364.1:0-15065 GCA_001718145.1 Orchesella cincta
TTTTGGCAATCAGCAAAACAGCGCTGTTTTGAAAAGCTGCTTTTTTGCTATTTAAGCAACTTTTTTGCTAATCAAATCTGCTTGCTGGAATTCTGTTTTGCTTTTTGAATAAAATTACCTAAAATTTCAGTTTTTTGGCCAAAAACCATCTTTTACATTTGTGCTAACACATACTCCATTTTTGGTTTCGTCTGAGTATTAATTATGCATTATTTTTGAATAACATCATGAAGTCGCGGTCAGAATTCATAAGAATCGGTCTGGTATTTTTCTGAATCAGGCAACGATAGAGCAAAATAGCACTAATGCAACAAAAATGCTCCAAAACAGCAAAAAAGCTTTCAAACAGCAAAAAAGCGTTTTTTTCGTCAAAAATATGTGCTTATTAGCTATAAGAATTTCACAGGCAAATGCTAAAACACAAATTCCTAACATACTCAAATGGACAATAAATACCACAGAAATATTTCCTCTTATTGATAGCGCTTTAGCGGGTTCACCATTGTGTAATACGCTTTTCGCTATCTCAAAAGTATGCTTCATTTCTTTGAGCCACTGTTCCCAGTTCATCCATTCTAGGGCAATTCCGGATTGAACAATATCTCCTAAGCGTCTCTCAAACGTAACCGGTGGATACACAACATTATTAAATAGCCACCCAAACCTTGTAGTAAGCCAAATCTCCTTACTAATGCTAATTGAAGAGATTGGAATATGTTGCTGCAGCAGTTCAGTTTCAAGTTTCGGCTCCACTCCCCTAACTTCGCTCGACCAACCAATAAGGGCTGTTTTATTGCAGCTTTGGACTTGCCTGACAAAGAGCAACATGGGGTTAAGAAAGTCATCAAGAATTTCCAAGAATGTAGCTTTATTGACCAAACGCTGGTTAAAAAACCAACTTTCTCTATCAATGGTCTCTACCTTCTCCAAAACAGGGTCATATTTAGAGCTGTTAAAACTCGAATCAGAAGATTTCACCAGATATTCAATAACACTGCCGGATTTTGATGGCGGCTCGTCCGATGATCGACTTAACGCCTTACTCCAGTCCTCCTTTATATACGTCGGAATTCCCCAGGCCAACAAATTTGCATGCATGAATGCTAACTCCTCCTCCTCATGCCACTTTCTTCCGAAAAAAGTGAAATCCTTTTCTGTCAGGTCAGCGAATTCTTTTGGCTTATTGGGTGGAATTTCAGCTGTCAAGTCAGTTATATTCTGGCCTTTGTATGCATTGCTCAAAACAAGAGTAGCCAATATCCATGAGCCTGCAACTAAGCCAAGCCAGGCGGTTCGCTTACTGTTAACTGCCACACGACTTCCTTGCTCCAGTGATATTTTAAATATCATACTGATTTCCTCCAAAACTCCAACATCAGGTGAGGAAAGAGCAAGAGCTAAAAAAGGCACAGTGGTTGTGCAAACCATCATTATTAACTTCCACAACCACACCCAATTGTCGAATGCTGATATGTATCCAGAAAGGGAAAGCTGCCCAACTTCTACACCGCCACATGTAATGAACTGTATTCCTTCTTGGAATACTGTAACGTATGGTGCGTCTGGGTGTCGGTACATGAGCGTGTTAAAGCCCTTTTGGTGTAAGAGATTTACGGTGGAAATGTTTGGGCCCAACATTGCATGCAAAATAGTATCACCACAGCTCTGCCACAGTTTGTATTCCCGGAATTTTAATGCGTAAACAAAATCCAATTCAAAGTCGTTTTCGTCCTTACCTGGACCTAACTCGTTTCCAATTGTGTCCCAATATTCTTCCAAATTGCTATCTCTTGTCATTTTCATATACTTTTCATTGACAAGTCGACGATTCATATCTGCCGAGTTTGCTACAGGCTGAAATGAAATGTGGTGTAAACGCTTTGATAAATACGGCTGTATTGCCAAAACAACTATAAAATCTCCGGGAATTGAAGATAGTTTGAAGAAATAGTTGGTCACATAATGTTTTGGCCCATTGAGAGAATCGTCAATGTGCTCACACCAAGGCTCTAAAATTGGCAATGGGTTATCCGAGAGAAGCATTTGATAGACATCCAATTTCAGCAGAGTATAGAAAACCCAACTTGACCCAGCGAGTTGCATTTTTTTTTATTGTGGACAACGAGTAAGGCTCGGATGTTCCGTTTTGGAGCTAGGAACACGGGGTAATATGAGATCCAGATGTCCCTCCGGAAACATGCGGATTTTAGTATTTGCATTGTAAAGCGAAAAATAATACAGTTTGATAAGTTCTTTGTCTTTTTTAGCTAAGGCTTTATAGAGTGTGGAATATGATGGGATAAGATATAGTTGGAGGGAGCAGGCACGTCTGTGAAATAATGGAAAAGGCTCGAAGTTGAATGCGTAGGACTCGTTTGTAGTAAGCATTTTCCGATTGTAAGGCAACAGTTGATCAAGAATACTTATGACTCGTTGTGTAGTTATTTTATCATATTTCAATCGATAGCGACTGAATACCACGGGAACGATTGGTGGCTGATAATTGTAAAATTTTGTATTGCGATTAATGTCGGGGAAGGAATTTGCACGAGTGTAAGAATAATATGTATCAGACATTCCGGAAAATATCTAAGGTACGCGTTAATATCCCAGTTATAACTTTCAGTTGGTTTCTTTAACATTTCACACGATCCCAAAGAAATCAAAACGAAACTCAGAAATGCAAGCATTCGAAAATTACTTACGAGTAATGTACTTAGTCGATCCGACGTATAATTGAACCGTTAGTGGTTTAAAATGTAGACAATTATGAAAAATTAATATTCCTAAAATATTGAGTTTCAATGGCCATTTTTTTGTTACCATATACGTTTGAAATCTTGAAAACGTCTATACACAATGCATTAAGACACTTGCCAAAAATTTAAAAGTTCCTAAATTTTGGTCCAAAACAGAAAAATGACAGAATACGTTTCATTTCAAGCTCATCCAGATGGCAAATATTTTTCATACGTTTCTGAAGAAAATTTTGAATTTTTTGGCAAGTGTCCTAATGCATTGTGTATAGACCATTTTCAAGATTTTCAAACCGTTGCCATGGTAACAAAAATGGCGCATTGAAACTCAATATTTTAGGAATAGTTAATTTTCCATAATTGTCTACATTTTAAACCATTAACGGTTCAATTCTACGTCGGATCGACTAAGTACATTACTCGTTAGTTGTGTCATTTTTCAGAAGCTCAAAATGCTAAACGCCTTGAAAATATCGCATGAACAATGTTTTTGTTGTGACCTAATTTAATATTTGAATATTGTATTATGTTTTAAAAATTGAAGTATTTCAGCATCAACTACATCCATGCGACTAACTCTTTCTACAGTCTTTTATGTGAACAGCCTAACGTTTGATGAGCTTGCGTGGCATCAATGACGTCTTGGCCAATGCTCTTAGCTGGGACTACAGAAAGTATTGTGGCGTTTTAGTGTGTAGTGTAGAGTTTTATCGTGCCGCTCCTTATATGTAAAGTATTTTTTACTTAATGTCTAGACGACGCTAAAATATGGGAGTAACTCTCCAAAATGTTTGTGACAACCATAACTTAACAAGACCGTGTTTGAAAGATTGGATTTTTAAGCAGCAGGAGCAGGTTATGCTACATAAGTAAGTATTGTTCTAAATAAGCTTTTTATCGTTTTATAAAAACTGGTAGAATAGGTTTCGTGCACGGTTTGGCGTGATAAAGCCTTATATCGGTATTCATGTTTCAAACTGTTATGAGTTTCAATTTACATCGGTGGTCCAGAAAGGTTTTTTACCCGAGGCACACGAATTTAGCAAATTTCGAAAAACCCCGGTTTTTCTATAGAGGATACATAAGCTTGGTTTTTGTTCATCCAAAAAGGTGATGACCTTTTTGCAAATCCACAAAAAGTGATGGCATTTTTTTGCAAATCCTCAAAAAGCCATAACCTTTTTTTGCAAATCCACTAAAAGTGATTAGCTTTTCTGCAAATCCAAAACCCTCGCTCGCCGTGCCCGGTGATCAAATAATTGTGGACCGCCAATGTACACGTAACCCAAAAAGGCGTTTTTGTAAAGTGTGCCATTACTCCAAATTAAATGTCTGGCTTTAGTCCTTTTGTCTCGGCATTCTGGAGCGAGTTATGCATACGTAAAATGAAGGACTAATATTGATTAAATTCATTTAAAAGCCTCAGCATAGCGTTAAAAAGAATAGCTTTTGGACGTGGTTTAAAAGCTATGAGCAATAAATGTATATAATAATCAGAGCCCGTCCTGGCCTAAGTACGGCCTGTCACATTAGCTGCATCGTTCGGCCTTTGAAGTGTGAAATATGGGAATTCAAAATATATGTAAACACTCAAAAAAGCCAAATTTTAGAATCATATCAAATTTATTTTGAATTTTACACATGCTACAATATGGAATACGGTTTCAGAGATATTTATGAGTAAATTATCTTTGTGAAAATCATAACGGTGTTTTCTAAATCGTTACACGTCTGCACTTAGCATTGGCAAAATCAGAAATCACCTTGTCAAATGATGTATTCTTCAGCGTGTCATGTTCAATGGACAAAATTGATAAGTCGCTCAGACGCTGTTGTCCCATTGTTGATCGCTGATGGTTTTTAATCAGTTTTAACTTGGAAAAGGACCTTTCGTTTGTTGCAACGGTGACTGGAAGTGTCAAAAAGATTTGCAATGCGGTGACAGTATTTTCAAATTGTTGTCGGAGATGATGTTTCAGTAACACGTTTAAAACATCTATCGCGGTAGTTTCTTTCAGCTCCAAGTTTCCGAGATGAAGAAAGGGCGTAAGTGCAGTTCTCAGATACCCAATTTCAGTAGAGAATCTTGGCTTGAGGTCACCTTTATAAGTGCTTTTAAGCGTTTTCGCACATTCAGCTAAGCGAGTAAGAGTAGCCAGGCACGGCTCGTCCGGCTCACCATCGAAATGGTAATATTTTGCGGGCTTAAAATGAAGGTGTGCGCATATGAATTAATGACTATTCCCAGAATATTGGGTTTCACCGGACCACTGCTGCCAAATTTTTTTTTAAAAATTCTGTTGAATATTAGTTGAGTTAGTATATATAATTGGTTCAGGTGCGGCAAAATTGTAGCTAGGGATCCTAAAAAGAGAATTAAAGGTCATTTTAAAAATTAACTCCGATTAAAAGTAACGTAAAAATTAAACTGAATGTTTACAAGGTTTTTTTTTTACTGTTGATGCAATGTTGTACTAAAATTTTCACCAGCGGTACGGCCAACCCTGTGGTACGGCCTGTCGCAGGCGTGACACTAACTGAAACCATAGGACGGGCCCTGATAATAATTAGTGGAAGACAGGGCACAAAACACATGGCGTTATGTATATCTTATGCTAAAGTGATATGGCTGCGTCTGCTCGAATCATTAATCTGCCTCGTAGCGATTATTTTTTAAATTTTAGGAGCAGGCATATATCTATGCTCGGGCATTTGAATAATTTGACTTATTAGTGGCGGCAATTGCAATATATACTGTGATGCAGCCTGACCGGAGGGCAAGATGTAAAACTATAATTGGCAGGCGAGCATCTTGGATATTAAATTTGCTTTGGCTTCATTATGGGTTTTTAGGGCTAGACGCAGAATATTGTGAGGGAGACGATATGATTATATTAAGGCATGTAGACAAACGTGATAAAAGGGATCAAGTGTCGATGAGACAAAAAATGAAAATAGCAAAATAGAGCATCTATCATCAGAGGTAAAGCATTCTCAACAAAACGCGCATGATGCCCCCCCCCCATCCCCAAAATTATTCGGCTTGGCATGGAGCTAACTGTCCCCCGATGTTTCTATCCGTTTCTAGGGCTAGATCAAGTTTTTTAACCAGCTTAAATAAATTGTTTGAACTAAGGCGGTAGTTTTTTTTTTTTGCTATGTCTGGCTAGGTTAGATCAAATTGTAAACATGTTTGGGGCGCAGCGAATAAGCAGGAGAAGCTAGAGGCATGGCAAATTTGGCTTGGGAGAAAAAGGAGAGTAAGGCTGCAGGGGCTGATATTCTTTGGCCACCATGGGCGTATTTACGGAATATTTGGTAACCATTAGCTAATTAGGCTGTTTTTCTTAAGTATAGGAGCCAGCTTATAGTCGTGTTAGCTTGCTTTTCAAGGCGCGAGCTCAAACATTAACGGCCACTCACTTAAGGTAAAGAAGCTCTGGAAGGACAGTTCTAAATTCTTGGTGTTGGGCGGCTTATACATAAGAACTTTGGCAGTTTGCAAAAAAACAAATTATTATAGGGGTAAAAACATTGCCAGGCTACCTCTAACACTTTATTGCTAGGCTATAATTTCTTGTACGGAAAGGCATTTGCAAATTGATTATTATGCGGGGCAAAATGTTTAAACAACAGGGCAAGAATGCTACTACTTTTTTTTAACAATCCTTCACATACATCCAGAGCTGCTTTTGCGCAGTTCATCGAATTGAGTTATTTAGATCCAAACCCAGCCATTTGCCTGAAATATCTCGCAGCTATCCCAATATCGAGGGGGAGCAGCATCGTGGAACAATTGGAAAGGAAGGGATATGCAAATTACGAATTTGCAAGAAACCATCAACAAAATGCCGGAGTGTCTTGCTCACATCATCAATTTTAATGGTATCGATTTGCCCCCACTTGAGAATCCAGTCGTGCTCTCGAGATATGACGTGGTTCGTGTAAAATACGGATTGAACTCGATGATAACCTTCGGAGAAACTGAGTTAGCAGAACATTCCCATTTGAGAAAACACCTGAACCAAATTCAACAGGACTGGAGTGGCGCCAACGAAAATCCTACCTTCGAGATTTGGACTGTCTGGATATACCGTACGTGGACAACAGTGCAAATTCAAAATCCTGGTTTTGTGAAAGCCACTGGTACCTTTTCCCCAAGTAGAAATGAAAATCCTTTATATTTCATAAAATCTCCTTGGTCAAGAAACGAGCGAATGTTGATTCCATCCAGCTACAAAAACTTTTGGACTCACAAACTTGACCGGGTCAGGTCAGAATTCAAGGAGGGGGCTATGGATTTTGCCGTGATAATAAAATCTCGACCCATTTTTGACATAATAATAACTGAGTTTCGGTCCGAAGATTTCTTAACAATTCGACTTTGGCAAGAATCCTTTACGAAAGGGCATGACGGACATCCTTTCGAGTACACCACATCAGCACGAGAAGATCTGACATTTGAAGTAACAAAAGTGTCTCAAAAAAGCCGTATGTTCAGGCTCGAAAACATCATACTTTTTTGTAGACACTGCAGTCGAAATCAGGATATTACACCCATTTCCATAGGAACCAATTTTTCAAAGCAAAAACTAGAAGACAATTTCAACCGCCTTAATTCCAACACTAATAACATTCACTCTTATGTGTGTGTTTTGGGTCAACTACTCTCATACATGTTGGAAACGTCAGCCGACAGTCTGAGCCAGACTTCTTACCATTTGCTTCTAACAAAGCACAAACTTCAAGACCTGGACAAACTGCGGTTCACTTTCGAAATTCGGCTGATAATTCAAACAATTATCGGAAATGGCTCATTTAGCATGCTATCCATTCAAAATTTAGTGGACGAAGAATACCGTGTAAATATCCGAAACGATGGCAAAGAAATGTCCGACAATGGGGCAATCTCTGTTGTCTGGGCTGCTCAAGCAGGAAAGCAAGATAACTTTGCGTATAACTTTCACGAGTCCAATCTGCATTTTGTTAGTTGTGGCGAGGGACCTCCGGAAGGTCTCCTTTTTTAGGGAACTCGTTGTCATTTACGACCTCACAACTTGGATATTTATTATCATTTCCGCCGTGTTTATGACCATTGTATCCGGTGTCGTGTCGAATATTGTAGAAAACAGAATGTGGAAATCCGCAATGACTCAGATTTGGCTGATGATTCGAACCGGAAGTCTTTTTACTGGGGTATTAAACATCATCAGGGCTTTTGTAGAACAAGGAGATCCAATTGCTCGAAATTTGATGAAAAAACGAAAGCTACAATTGACATTTGGACCATTTTTATTCATGACATTGATACTAAGCAACGCTTATAAAAACAAAAATATTGACAAGCTTATTCTCCCCCGAAAGGCTTTAAAGTTTGATACGTTTGATTCACTAGTGGATAATTCATTTTCTGTTTTTTCAAGAAGAGTATTTCACAAAGGCGTGACAAATGTGAGACCCTTTTATAAAACATCCCTTTTTATCAGGCAGTTGCTTCGTTTTGACACTCATTACTCGATATTGGCGCCCAGTGAGCTTTACTATTACGCCATGGGAGAGCATACCCTGTCAACACTTTGGTTAGATAAAAGTACGCTGTCAGATAGAGCAGAGTTTGTTTTAAATAAAACTAAAATTCATCCCTGGTGGCTGGAATACCTCGTGGATGAAAAAAATATTTTGCAAGATCCCCACCTAAATAAATGTAATAATTCAGCCATATTCTTACCTGATGCGGAGGCTTATTCGATGTTCCATTATTTAAGTAAAAAGCCAAGACTTAAAAGGAAACTGTTTATTAGCAAGAAACCAATGTTTAGTATAAAGTATGGGCTTAACTTTTATGGTTGGGTGAATCCTCGAGTTTTGAAAAGAATGGATGGATTGGTGACCAGGGAATATTGAGTTGGTGGACTAATTACGGTGAAATACTTGCCAAAATATTGTTGGCATTAAATTTGGGAATGAGGAAGAGAGTGAGGGTGTGACTCAAGCTAGATTGGGGGGGGGTAATATTGCTGTTGTGTTTTTACCGGAAGTTGGAGATCTTCTCATCTCCATCGGTGTATTTTTGCTTGAAATGAGGTTGTTTGCACTTAAATCGCTTAGAAACGCTTGGAAGGGATTACAGTTTTGCATTAGGAAAATTAAAAAATATTCACAAAAAGCACGAAGGTAGTAACAATATGAAGACCGAGTAATTGAAATAATGTTATAAATAATTAAAATATATTTAACGTTTAATAAATTAAATTCCAAGCGGCTCAGTGACATGTGGCACAATTAAATATGTGTTTATATTGTAAAGATTGTAATTTGGCTTAAGTGATGCATCTAAAGCTCAGTTTTCTAACTATGAAACATTCAAATAAATTATAACAAAACGGTACCATGAAAGAATAAATTTATTCACTGAATCCTGTTATATCAAGTTTGCGCAGACAAGGTACAAAATTGTAGACAGGGTATCACAAGCGAAAAATACTCTGCACAGATGCGTTGTTTCAAGAATGTATTGGCTCATATTTTGTTTACTAGCTGATTTTATGTGATTTTATGTGGCCTGGTTAAATGGACTTTTTCAACGCGTTGTCATTCCGGAGAAAATAATTATTTTCGAATTCCCATTCCAGATTTTCTTATGGGAAACAGAATAGCAAAGAACTCCAAAAATAAAATTGATTTTTATCTATCTGAAATTCATAAAGGAAACAATTTATTGCTAAAAATGGGAGGTTGGATGAAACTTTATAAAAGGAACTGTCATTGTGATTAATTAAATTATTTACATATTGATTGTCATGTACAGTGATGCAGGCAACATGATAACTGAATTTTCAGCCGTACGAACGAAATTGTTTTTCGTTCGTACGGCTGAAAATTCAGTTATATGTTGGCCTGCATCACTGTACATGACAATCAATATGTAAATAATTTAATTAATCACAATGACAGTTCCTTTTATAAAGTTTCATCCAACCTCCCATTTTTAGCAATAAATTGTTTCCTTTATGAATTTCAGATAGATAAAAATCAATTTTATTTTTGGAGTTCTTTGCTATTCTGTTTCCCATAAGAAAATCTGGAATGGGAATTCGAAAATAATTATTTTCTCCGGAATGACAACGCGTTGAAAAAGTCCATTTAACCAGGCCACATAAAATCACATAAAATCAGCTAGTAAACAAAATATGAGCCAATACATTCTTGAAACAACGCATCTGTGCAGAGTATTTTTCGCTTGTGATACCCTGTCTACAATTTGTATACCTTGTTCTGCGCAAACTTGATATAACAGGATTCAGTGAATAAATTTATTCTTTCATGGTACCGTTTTGTTATAAATTTATTTGAATGTTTCATAGTTAGAAAACTGAGCTTTAGATGCATCACTTAAGCCAAATTACAATCTTTACAATATAAACACATATTTAATTGTGCCACATGTCACTGAGCCGCTTGGAATTTAATTTATTAAACGTTAAATATATTTTACTTATTTATAACATTATTTCAATTACTCGTCTTCATATTGTTACTACCTTC
The DNA here is from genome assembly GCA_001718145.1 of Orchesella cincta. Taxonomy (NCBI): domain Eukaryota; kingdom Metazoa; phylum Arthropoda; class Collembola; order Entomobryomorpha; family Orchesellidae; genus Orchesella; species Orchesella cincta. The sequence goes on from LJIJ01004364.1 coordinate 10,302, forward strand.
GTGCTTTTTGTGAATATTTTTTAATTTTCCTAATGCAAAACTGTAATCCCTTCCAAGCGTTTCTAAGCGATTTAAGTGCAAACAACCTCATTTCAAGCAAAATACACCGATGGAGATAGAAGACCTCCAACTTCCGGTAAAACACAACAGCAATATTACCCCCAATCTACTTGAGTCACACCCTCACTCTCTTCCTCATTCCCAAATTTAATGCCAACAATATTTGGCAAGTATTTCACCACGTAATTAGTCCACCAACTCAATATTCCCCTTGTCACCAATCCATCCATTCTTTTCAAAACTCGAGGATTCACCCAACCATAAAAGTTAAGCCCATACTTTATACTAAACATTGGTTTCTTGCTAATAAACAGTTTCCTTTTAAGTCTGGTTTTTTACTCAAAAATGGAACATCGAATAAGCCTCCGCATCAGGTAAGAATATGGCTGAATTATTACATTTATTCAGGTGGGGATCTTGCAAAATATTTTTTCATCCGAGGTATTCCAGCCACCAGGGATGAATTTTAGTTTTATTTAAAACAAACTCTGCTCTATCTGACAGCGTACTTTTATCTAACCAAAGTGTGGCCAGGTATGCTCTCCCATGAGTAATAGTAAAGTTCACTGGCGCCAAGAACGAGTAATGGGAGTCAAAACGAAGCAGTTGCCTGATAAAAAGGGATGTTTATAAAATGGTCTCAAATTTGTCATGCCTTTATGAAATACTCTTCTTGAAAAACAGAAAATGAATTATCCACTAGTGAATCAAACGTATCAAACTTAACGCCTTTCGGGAGAATAAGCTTGTCAATATTTTTGTTTTTGTAAGCGTTGCTTAGTACCAATGTCATGAATAAAAATGGTCCAAATGCAATTGTAGCTTTCGTTTTCTCATCAAATTTCGAGCAATTGGATCTCCTTGTTCTACAAAAGCCCTGATGATGTTTAATACCCCAGTAAAAAGACTTCCCGTTCGAATCATCAGCCAAATCTGAGTCATTGCGGATTTCCACATTCTGTTTCCTACAATATTCGACACGACTCCGGATACAATGGTCATAAACGGCGAAATGATAATAAATCCAAGTTGTGAGGTCATAAATGACAACGAGTTCCTTAAAAGGGAGACCTTCCGGAGGTCCCTCGCCACAACTAACAAAATGAAGATTGGACTCGTGAAAGTATACGCAAAGTAATCTCTTTTCCTGCTTGAGCAGCCCAGACAGCAGAGATTGCCCCATTGTCGGACATTTCTTTCCGTCGTTTCGGATATTTACGTGGTATTCTTCGTCCACTAAATTTGAAGGATAGCATGCTAAATGAGCCATTTCCGATAATTGTTTGAATTATCCGAATTTCGAAAGTGAACCGCAGTTTGTCCAGGTCTTGAAGTTTGTGCTTTGTTAGAAGCAAATGGTAAGATCTGGCTCAGACTGTCGCTGACGTTTCCAACATGTATGAGAGTAGTTGACCAAAACACACACATAAGAGTGAATGTTATTAGTGTTGGAATTATTGAAATTGTCTTCTAGTTTTTGCTTTGAAAAATTGGTTCCTATGGAATGGTGTAATATCCTGATTTCGACTGCAGTGTCTACAAAAAAGTATGATGTTTTTAGCTGAACATACGGCTTTTTGAGACTTTTGTTATTCAAATGTCAGATCTTCTCGTGCTGATGTGGTGTATTCGAAAGGATGCCGTCATGCCCTTTCGTAAGGATTCTTGCCAAAGTCGAATTGTTAAGAAATCTTCGGACCGAAACTCCGTTATTATTATGTCAAAAACGGGTCGAGATTTTATTATCACGGCAAAATCCATAGCCCTCTTTGAATTCTGACCTGACTCGGTCAAGTTTGTGAGTCCAAAAGTTTTTGTAGCTGGATGGAATCAACATTCGCTCGTTTCTGACCAAGGAGATTTTATGAAATATAAAGGATTTTCATTTCTACTTGGTGGGAAAAGGTACCAGTGGCTTTCACAAAACCAGGATTTTGAATTTGCACTGTTGTCCACGTACGGTATCCAGACAGTCCAAATCTCGAAGGTAGGATTTTCGTTGGCACCACTCCAGTCCTGTTGAATTTGGTTTAGGTGTTTTCTCAAATGGAATGTTCGGCTAAACTCGGTTTCTCCGAAGGTTTCATCGAGTTGAATTCCGTATTTTACAAACCACATCATATCTCGAAGCACGACTGGATTCTCAAGTGGGGGCAAATCGATACCATTGAAATTGATAATGTGAGCAGACACTCTGGCATTTTGTTGATGGTTTCTTGCAAATTCGTATTTGCATATCCCTTCCTTTCCAACTGTTCCACGATGCTGCTCCCCCTCGATATTGGGAATAGCTGCGAGATATTTCACGGAAATTGGCTGGGTTTGGATCTAAATACTCAATTCGGTGAACTGCGAAAGCAGCTTGAATGTATGTGAGGATGATAAAAAAAAGTAGTAGATTCTTTGTGGTATGTTTAAACATTTTGGATAATAATCAATTTGAAATGTTTCCGTACAAGAAATTTAGCACAATGAAGTGTTAGGGGTAGTATGTTTTGCTATATAATTTTTTTAAAACTACAAATTCGTTATTATAAGGAACACAAAGAATTGGACTGTTCTTCCAGAGTTCGATAACTTAAGTGACGGCGTTATATGTTTGAGTTAGCTTGGTAAGAAGTAAACGACTATAAGCTTGCTGCCTTTCTTAGAAAAACAGCTAATTAGCTAATGGTTACCAAACATTCCGTGCTTTGCATGTGAATATTCAGCTGAGCGGTCTCACTTTTCTCGAAGCCACTTTGCATGGCTAGTTCTCCTGTATTCGTGGCAAACATTTTGATTAAACTGAGCCAGACATAGTACCGCTTGGCTAACAATTTATTTAAGTGGTTAAAAAAACTTCCAGCTGGAAACATCCGCAGTTAACCTATCTTCAGAAGCTCATGAGTTCTGTTGAGAAGTTTACCTTTACATGATCATGATTTTGTGTTAATTTTTGTTCATCGAACACGCTTTGACCTGTTTTTCATTTCACGCTTGGTTTACATGTTAATATAATGCACTCGTCTCCCTCACAATATTCTGGTCTAGTAAAATGTTTTAGAACCAAAACGAAGCCAAAGAAATTCAATATCCAAAGATGTTTAGGTCGAGAAATTTATCATTTGCGGTAACATACTGCATTGCTGCAATAAAAAATTCAAATGGAGATATATGCCGTCTAAAATTTAAAAATAATCCACGGATGAGGAATTATGTCGAGCAGACGAGATTCACTTTAGATAAAATATCTATGACACCATGGGCCGTGTCTTCCCTTGTTATTATATACATTTATTGCTCGTCGCTTTTGAACCACGTCCAAAAGCTATTCTTTTTAACGTTTTTCTCATTGGCACTTTTCCAATCGATTTTGTATGGGACCTACATATACTTCGTTTCATACGCAAATAATTAACTTACAAAAATTTAAGGGCATTCAAAAATGCCATTTTTATTGGATAACTATGCAAAACTTGTACTTTCCATAGTGATTTCCTTGGCGATTCTGGTCTCTGTTTCAACCTTTCCGGTGATTGAACAGTTTTCAATAAAAATAACGGCGTTCATTGAACATTAACCACTTTAAAAGTTTGTCTTTTCAGTCGGATGATCAGGCTTGTATAATCCATGGATTAACTAATTCAATCCTTTAATCGGATTAAGCATTAATTTTAATCCCTAATCCTTAATCCCACACTTGAAGTTCACGTGAGCTAATCCTTAATCCATTAATCCAACAAATGTATACAAAATCACCTAATCCTTAATCCAAGTCATTGCATTTCAACTAAAACTAGTCTGATTAATTAATCCTACGTGGGATTAACAAAACCACTAATTTTTAAACAAAAATCTTGATTTTTACACCAATTTTCCTATTTTAGCACTAAAATTTATGAAAACTTTCCGTTTCTGAATCATTGGCATGTAAGTTTTTATTTAAACATGTGAATATGAATGACAAATCTTGCTAATGTGAATATATTACGTTTTATAAGGACAGAACTTAAGTAACTCTTCACCGTACTTGTTTGAACAGCTGTAAGTTAACTACTACTCAAAAGTCAAATATTAGTACTCTAAGTGTTTCTAATCCGCAATGACGTGTAAAGAATAACTTAACGATTTAAAAGCTGAAATCGCTAATTTAACGTTTTTATTTAATGATTTTTGCTACGAGCGTTACGGTATTTGTGCTGGAAAGTTAATTATTAAGAAGTTTCCTAAATGAAACACTTTACAGGTTTTCATATAGTATTTTTGTTAGCTTTTGCACTTAATCCAATTAATTAATCCGATTAGTTAATCCATAATCCAGCCTAGCTGGAACAACATTAATCCCTACTGGGATTAACTTAATGCAAAAAATTAACCCCTTTAATCCATAATCCTTAATCCGACCGAGTTAAGCATTAATCCCTAATCCGTAATCCGGGTAGAAAAACGTGGGATTATACAAGCCTGCGGATGATGCATATTCAAAGGACCGGTATCGATTAACAAGGAATGGAGTTATCAATCCGAAAACCAGATGGAAAAAGTTTTACATTTTCGTTGATCCGGAATTCAGTAATAAATATTAAATACAATTTTATTGAAAACAAGTTGCATTTTAAACGAATTTTAAACTATCTAGATGATACGGAACGGTTCTTATAAAAACTACCATAGCATCCGAAATTGAAACACAGGCAACATTTCATTGGGCATTCAAGACCC
>LJIJ01004365.1:0-15063 GCA_001718145.1 Orchesella cincta
TGAAGAGAGATGTATGTAATCACAAGTTCGCGCAATCAACTAGCCGAGTTGGAGTCGGATCTCGAAGACAACCTTAAACAAATTCCTCCAGTAGATTCGAACTCCAAAGGATTTCTTACCCATAATGCGAGTTCAAAATGACCCAACTGGCAATAAGCCAAAATACTATTCTCACTCAGAAACTCACACAATTTACATCTTATAGAGAGTGCCATGTTCCTGCAGAAGCGGTCTTTTGCCTTTGGAATTTGTACCACAGAAAGTGTTAAGTCATCGCCTCAGAGATCTCCAAAATGAGCTAGATCCTGAAACATCCCTTGTCTTCTCTGATGCAGAATTAGGAGTTTACTACAACATGAAATTAGCTTCTTGCAAATTTGATGATGATGGGGGAATATTAGGATTAAATATCCTACTTAGACCAACGTAGTCCACTTTTCAACTCTACGAGTTGAAGTCGTTTTCATATGCGTGGTACTCCAGCACCTGCGACATGGGGATAGTTGTTCGAGATACCTTCTCTGGGTCATTATTTCCTGTTACAGCCCTTGACGAGGTATTATGCCGCCATAAGGATGAACTTACCGTTTGCAAGCTTCCAGAGGTTAGTAGTATTTTAAAAGTTATAGAGATATGAATTTAAGACAACCATGATGTAATACAGGCGTTCATAAAATTAATAATAAACTTTTCTGCTCTTTTTTAATTTAGGAAGCTAATGCGGATCTTCCAAGACAACACTGCCTGATGACTATCTTAGGAGGTGGGAACACGAAGGAGGTCATCAACGCATGTGAATTCAAATGCAGACCAGGTTCCAGAATAACTTTTACACAGGTTGACCAAGACTCGATTGTCATCGCCCACCTCCCAAAGCAAGGAAGTCAGGTTAAGTGCGGGAATGTCATTCATAATGTAAGCCATTCCTTTGATGTAGGTGCATTAAAATGACGTTAGGCTGTGGTTGCCAACTACAGGTAAAAAATCGTATTATCGCTAAGTCACAAAGAGTTTTATGCAATGTTCCATTGGATGCATTCAATATTAGGCACATTCTGCCACTACACATGACTGTGGTAAATAGAGATTGGGTACCATTTTCGAATGGAAAAATTTTAGAAACTAAATTCACAAGTGATGATGTTTTATGATGATGCATGGAACCAGAGAGGTATTCATCGTGTCACGATCACAATGACGAGTTTTGGTTTTCATTAAAATTCCCAATACTGACATTGCCCCTTAATGTATTATGTTTTTTTACAATGGGGTGTTCTTTTGTATAAAAATAGAATTCTTGCCGTACAAGTTAGTTCTGTTCTTGCAATGTCTGGTTTACCAACCTCTAATGGTACTAGGTCAGATGTTGTAACATGTCAGCTTCCGTCAGATGTCTATTGGATCCTAAGCACCATTTTGTTTTTACATGCACTGGCTGTTTTTTATTTTATTTATAAATCTGTTGTTAAAAAGTGTCGTAAATTACACAGTAGCTATGTGCAAACACAAGTCACCAAAGCCATTGCTAATGGAAATGTCGAGCCCCAGGTGCCCTAGGTGCAAACGAAAACTTCTTGTTATTATGCTTAGAACACTGGTTGTCTTGCTATATTGTTGAATTTGTTATTGTCTCGGAGAATTTTTCGTTCTTGAATACTGTTATTGTTTTAGTAAGTATGAAAATTGGTTTTAGAGCTTGATTAGTATACATTTATTTGAAAGAGATGGTTGATGATCGGTTTTAAAGCGTTTCTGTATAATTTAACGTTCGAATATGGCGTTGTTGTTAAAAATGCGATGGTGTAAATCTTTTTGCTGTTGTTTAAATTTTGTGGTGTTATATGTTGTTAGCACCTATGGATAAGTATGTAGGTTATAAACTAATTATTAACACTTGCTTAATGTTTCATCATATTTGAACTTATTGAACGTTGGTAAATAAATTATGATTTTCTAACTATTTGAGTCCTTCATTTTATTCATGCGTCGGCAAACTTCTTCATGTTTTGTACAATGGTTGTTTATTTTAAGGAGGTGATCACTAACTTCGTGAACCTAATCATAATTAGCTAGTCATTATTAACATTTTTGCATTGCCGGATTAAATAGTAGCTAGTGAAAAATGTGGAGAGCAAAATGACATTTAAGAAGGCTACGTAGCAATTGAGAAAGTAATGTGATTACAGACAGGAGAGCGCTGGATATTGTTTGATTTTACTTTACTGACTGCAAGACGTGATATAGGGGATCGCATATCACTTGTCACTGGGTTACGTTAGCCTAACTGGTTGGGGGTTTCGAGCTCAGGGTTACAGGTCGTGACAGGAGAGGGGATCTGAGGCGAGCGTGACGGTTGTAATATAATGTTTTCTAACTTTAACACACGGGCTTTATTAGTGAACACAAAATACATAAAATGATAGGATGCACAAACACATTGAAAGTCAAATAATTGATACGGAAATGCAACTATATCATCTTTAAAAATCTCCTTGTTGGCTTGATAGAGGGATAGGTCTAGGGCACCGTGAAGCAACGTGACATATGGGTAAGGGGATTTGTAAATGGCCGTTACTTTTGATATGGACCATGAAAAAAAATTTAAAATTATAGTTTAAGTAAGTTCATTGGGGTTTCGTTTCAATCGATGCCCGTTTTCATCAAGTTCAATTGGATTTAAAAGATCTGCTAAGTATTGATAATCAAGGGTGGGTAATCAATGAAAATATTTTTTTAGATTAAAGATTATGTTTGGTATTTTTAGCTAATCAGATTACAATTATTTGTTTTATTTTAAGAAGAAAAAGTAATCTGATTATTGATTAACTAATCGGATTAGTATTCTCACACTTGATTAGTTTTTCAAACATGACTAGAAAAATTCACTAATAAGTTTAAGCTTATCTTTATTTTCCCGTTACACGCTCTCTAGATTTACTTGAATGAACGATTTCAGAAATTTATCGTCAAGCACTAACGGGGTAGATTCTCTCTTGCCATTTGACAACTTCATTTTCAGAAGGAGTTTGATTTCAAAATAAAAGCAAATGTTTAAATCAACTGAAGAATATGAAACTAAGATTTACAATAGGAAGAAAAACACAGTTTACGAAAACGACAGAACATGCTGAGAATCCAAAAGTTTTGGATTTGTTTTTTATACGCTATATCAAACAATTTCCTCGTTTTTACACAACAAAACGACGACGGCCCTAAATTTTTCACAACAAAATTCAATCTTCTGATTAATTACTCATTTCATTTCCCGTTGAGATAGTTTTCTAATGATTATAGATTAAGTAGGTTGAAAGAATTCATCAGATTAATTGATTACTGATTAATTTACGAATTTTATTCACTTTACTGATTAAGAATAAATTAATCAATCAATCCTATTATTAGATTGTATTAACTAATCAATTGATTACCCACCCTTGTTGATAGTTGAATTTTGGTCCAAAAAAGGGGGTGAAAAATTAATACTTTTTCCAAACTAACTGATATGCAGGCATGGGCAAAATACTTTACGTGCAGATACAAAATACTCTCGTAGGTTCAATATACTTTTGTATTTGAAATACATTTGCCAAAAAATAGCTCCAAATACAAAATACTGTATTTGATACACAAAATACATTTCATGCACTATGTGTAGAAAGTCTGCAATTGTCTTTTGACAGTGTTCGAAATACAAATTTAATATTCCAGTGTTTAGAAATTATACGTTAGGGTGTACTTGGATAAACCTATCTTGATTAATTCGCATTTTTATTAAGTATTACTGTTGAGAATTGACAGTGACGTATGTACATAACAAGGAATTTCTGAATATGTGACCATACATGTTTTTATTTAATGATTTACACATTCTAACATGAACTAAATCGGGTATGGAGGAAAATTTAAGACCACAATTAATTAATTTTCCTTATAAGCGTTTATGACTAATGCATAAAAATGATCCATAGAATTAACTCAATTGCTGTAAATACGTTAAATAATGCCAATAAAATGATCGATGAGACTAAAGTTAGCATCAATTTCCAATAAAGCCACACTCAGAGCTGCGAACCCACTCTTGGCAGTACGAAAAGTATTTTCAAATGTATTTTGTATTTAAAATACAATTTTTGTCATTGCTCGAAAATACAAAAGTATTTTAAATACATTGGCTCCCGGATCTAACAAAATACTAAATACAAAACTGTATTTAAATACGTATTTGAAATACATGTATTTTGCCCATGCCTGCTGATATGCTAAAAAGAATATTTTTATTTCCTTCAGCTTCACAGCAAATGCAGCCCCATTTTCGGGAGCAATGCCCACTTTAAATTGTACCTAGGGAAGCTTATAAGATCTATTGTATTAAGAAAGGTATTAGTTTTTATCTGCATACATTCATTTTTCAATCAAAAACTTCAAAATGTATAATAAAAGCAATTTTACGCTAGTCGGATGTCGGATAACTTCACGTTTGTCGGATGTCGGATGTCGGATGTCTGATGTCGGATAACTTCACGTTTGTCGGATGTCGGATGTCGGATAACTTCACGTTAGTCGGATGTCGGATAACTTCACGTTAGTCGGATGTCGGATAACTTCACGTTTGTCGGATGTCGGATAACTTCACGCTGTCCATTCGAATGGAGTCGGTGGGGTCGACCAGTTCCAGCTCAAAATGAAGCCAGCCGGCAAGTGTGTGCTTTGTCCAGGAGGCGTCAGTTTGCTGGACGATATTCACCTTCAGGTTGAGCAAGGCGTCGTGCGCATCGCACAGCTGAACTTCGTGAGTCGATTGCTTGTCCCAGGTGTATTGACACTCAGGTTTTTCATAGCCGCTGGAATCCTGAAACAATTTAGTTTGAAAGTAAATTGCTAATTATATTTAGTTGAGTATAAAGCTTTTTCATGCTTACTTTAAACACATCATCGATTGTTATCGCAGTGGTTGACCAGGCAGATGCCATTGCACCTCCGTACACGCTGTCAAATCTTTCCGCACCGATGGTAAATGAACCTTGTCTCAAATACCAGTTGATATCTATTGAATCTTTAGTTTTGAAACCGGCTCCGGTTTGAACGCACTCAACCGTGGGATTACCGAGGGTGGGGAGGAGCTGGCTCCAAAAGAGGAGGAGCAGCAACAAAATCATTGTTGGATAAGTGGAAAACTTAAAAGCAATCAAATTGAGTCACAATTATTTGCAATTTGGGTGAATTTAGCACAATCACAACAAATTCTTTCTGATAAGATAATAATACAATGCGTTTCTGGGGAAAAATTAAAAGAAATGGTGTTGCCAGCCAACCGCGGATCATTTCAGAGCCGATAAGCCCAAACGATAAGCTGTTAGTGACTCTGACCCTGCTCTAGCAATGGGACAGCAAGAAATTCCGATTTGTTGTCAAGTTCAACAAGCAGCTGACGGAAATTTGAGTTGAGCGCCTAAAAAATGGGACAGAAGGAGAAGATAGGAGTGTCTAGTAATCAGCAGTCTCACTCGGGGTCTGCGGCTAACACGAGTTACAAATTGTAACTTACAATTTAGGAGCAATTTTTCCGACTGAAGATTGTGAGGATAAAAGAAAGTCAGAAAAGTTTCCCAGCTATTTAGGAGAGGTTCTACCATTTATTCAACATATATTTTTCGAATCAGAAGCTAAAGCAGAGCAAGCAATCACGGAAATAACTGCGAAGTATACTAAAAATATAGGAACACATTCTTCACAAAAATTTAAAATTTGTGGAAAATCAATTTATTGCTATAGTCTGTTATTTAAAATATGCAGATGTTACTATAAACTTTAGTTTGTCTTATTAACCTCCTAAAAGTCTCATAAATGTTTTAGTAGTTGTCGTACTATATGTCAATTGAACACACAAAATTCACGAATCTCAGGCTAACAAAAATAAATATGCTCCACACTTACTCCAAGAAGTGAAGTCCATAATCCTAAAAACCTAAGATAAATAAGTAGATAGATGAAGCTAGAAAGCTTTTTCGTATTCAAAAATTCTTTAAAACTGTGGAGAAAAGCAGTTGTTTACTGACCTACCTTAATACACATTAACATTAGCTGTATTGTCAATGCAACAATTTTCCTCAATACCTCCCATGTAATCCGGGGGTCACCAAACAACTTAACTGCTCCACAAATGTTTTGAATATAAAAGGAGCCTTAGCTTACTCTAGTTAAACTTTGTGTACCCAAGTGCCCCCTAGTTGAAGCTATACTGTATTCCAAAATATCGGGACGAAAGCAAAATTTTTTCGAAGCTGTATGAGATAAAAGGCTAAATCCTTTTGCATTTTGTAGCACGTGCTTGAATCCCCTCAGCTTTTTAAAATCAGCTTTCTGCATTAACAGATATCAAATAGGCGACGACTCTCCAAACACCTAGGTGGTGACCCAAGGCCAAGGGGGTCCGCTTGGACCATGAGTAACGCAAAGGCTCACGGCAGGCTCCCCAGAATTTGGGCGGCATGTTCAACAGTGGAATTCTTCTTTTGTTTTGGGTTTTTTACACACAAAATAACATCTGATGTTTTGCTCAACAAAGAAAAATGCCACTGTTGAACATGCCGCCCAAATTCTGGGGAGCCTGCCGTGAGCCTTTGCGTTACTCTTGGCCACAGCGGACCCCCTTGCCCAAGGCCCCACCTCAACTTTGACCCACGTTTTCTCAAAATTGGTGAAAGATATATATAGGTGTGGAGCGTATTTATTTTTGTTAGCCTGAGATTCGTGAATTTTGTGTGTTCAATTGACATATAGTATGACTGCTTCAAGTTTAAAGCTGGTTCTGCTTCAAGACAATCTCAGACTATTAAAACGTAAATTCAAATATTGTAACTATTTGGTGTTTATAAAAGCGATTTGAAAATTCGACTTCAATTGAAAAATCACTACTGGATTGTCATTCATTTCATTTCTCTTGAATCCACATATATTCATTTAAAAAATTATGTTCTCGAATAGGGTTGAAAGATTTTGGACCGACAAGCAAAGTGGAACACTTCTTGAAACCTCATGTTTGCTTGCTTTGATTTGCATTTGAAGTTGTTACAATGAAGTTGATTTACCAACATCATCATCGTAACTTAATAAAACGTAAACCAGGAAATACAATCATTTCTTGAATGCCTTTGCTCATAATCTAAGAAACGAGGTAATGAGTAGACCTGTTCAAAAGATGTGGTTATGAAGGCCGAAATATGTATTTCAATATGTGCCTAAAAACGGCAAAATATGTGGTCAAATATGTGGTTAAAATCGTTTAAAATTGGCTAAAAGAGACACAAAATCTGAATATTTTGTGTCAAAAGTGACTTCATGTATTCTTTATCTCTTAAATATTCGAATTTACGTAGGTTAGATTAAAATTTGGACATTTAGTAACACATTTTAGACTGTCAGCCAAAATTTCAAAGAAAATTTCTGAAATGGTTGCAAAAAATTCGAAAAACAGGTTAAAAATTTCAGAATAACGGCTAATTTGGCTGAAAAAGCCAAAATATGTTGCTACATATGTGATATGTGCTAAAAACCTCAAAATATGTGAAATATGTGGTAACAACATGGTTTTAAACGACTCCATTTGTGACCAAACGTTCACATACAAAGTTTGGCTGAAGCTCGAGAACGCATAAGAAACATGTATTTATATGTGATGAACAGGTCTAGTAATGAGGTTTCTGACGTCATATTATATCATCTTGAATAGTTTTTGCTGCTGTCCCCATAGGAAATATAGGAAAACAGATTTGAATACTTTTTGTTGAGCAAAACTGCAGAAGAAGTGCATTTTTCCTTCACTCTATTTTTCGACAGATTTTTATTCCTGTTTCGCAGTTCACATTCAATCACACGTATAATCCTAGCAGGAGTGAAAAAACAGGAAAGGAAGTCTGAAATAAAAATTTGTTTTCTACTGGATTTTATAAATTATCCCAAAATTATCAATTTATGGGCCACATTGTCTGCTTCCATATGCTTTCAAATTACGTTTAGTTCAATTTTTATTAGCATGTCTAAATTATTTACAATTTTACCTTAATTGTTGGTATTTAAAATTAGTGTTTACAGTATTTTTTAAATTTTATATTAAACATAAAATCCTTTTATATTACAAGCCTTTTAAAGTTATGAACTAGACCTGCTCGAGTACGAATCAGACTCAGAGACGATAAATGTGGTATAGCAAACAGTCAATATACCCTCCCATTCCACAAGCTTATACAATAATTAATACCGTAATTAATAGTTACCAGTAGAGAGTGGGGTTGCTTATGGGAAATACAACCTAGATTTTGCCTTTGTGTTACCCTAAGTGCTTTTTACGAAATCCTGGATCAGTTGCAAATTCCGATTATACATAATTGAGATGACTATGTATTAAATACTCTGTGTAGTTTGATATTTTGCAGAAGTGCTTAAGCAGTGCTTATCAATGCTCGAGCAAAAAATGATATTTTTAAAGAACAGCGTATGTGGTGTGTGGAATTTAATAAGCTACACTACTTTAAAATATAGACCCGAATATTTGGTCAGTAAACATTTTTTCGTCCACTTTAGCAAATCTGGTCAATCAATTTATGTGTTTGCCTTTGATGTCACGCAAAAAAGGTCTACGACGCAATTTTTAGCGCACTAGTTAAACAGAATTTAATGTACCCTATCTATGTTTGCCACTACGAAGCATAACCAATGTTTTTACTTCTCCTCTTAAGGTACACCATTTCCCTTATTTTCCGCGTTTAGGGTTACCGTACCCGAACATGATAAATTATTTCATGCATTTGTGGTTCAAACCAATTTTTTTTAAAAATTGGCTTGATTTCGATATAACTTTACGGAGGTATTCATAACTGATTTTAGCAGCCTTCATTATTTCTTTCCAAAGCAAATGCCTAAGTTGTCGACTTTGGACCAGCCCAACTACACACAGAATACAGGCAATAGAAACATGTGCTAAACAAGCAATCCCCAAAATAGACTTCAATCTTAGGGGGTTTGTCATCGGGAAACTATCTGCTCGTTTTAACCCATACCACCGCGAACTTCTCAAGCTCAAACGTTGTATGAAATTTTCCTTCCACTCAAATATTCCTCCTTCAATCCATCTATTAAACATTGTCGACAATTCATGTGACATATAACCCCATATTCTGTACACATAATCTAAACTCACAGGTAGTAATTGGTTAATATTGAAAGCCTGACAAAGATATTGTTCATGTACAAACATGTAGTGTTTTCCTAGACCAATATTTAAAGCAGATAACCATTCCGATCGCACGGACAGCTTTTCTCTAGCCATGATCTCAAGAGCATCGCTTAAGTTCCTCTTACTCAGTTTAGCATGTAACTCTGGAAACCCATCTGCAAATAACGTATGCAACCTCGATCTGTCCACATTTAACCCATCAGCTAGCGATTTTGCATAATGTGGGGGAAACGTGGCAATAATTGTTTCTGCTGACCCGAAACCAGTACCTGAACTACCGTATCCCTGCCACACCCTTTGGTTCTTTGCGGCTAGTTCTGCCGGCGTTGGAATCTCCAACAGACGCAATGGGTCTGAAATAAAGCTTTGATATGTATGAAATATAGGCAATCAAAAAAATAACCAATTACCTTGCGTTTGTGCTCAAACCTGCAACCATGCCGAATAGGGGCCAAATCAGATCTGCGCCACGCTGAATATCTTTATAGATATAACCATAAGCTAGAACAGTAAATAAAAGTCCTATCCATGTGTAAATATCGATTACAGCTACAATACCACTTATGTCAAGAGACGAGAGGTTTTGAACGTTATCGCAGACTGTGACAGTGTACCTATAGCTACCTAAATGTATTACTGAACCACGTTGATTGCAAAGTCGTTTGTTAGAAAACCAAATGTTCCAATCATAGCTTTTACTTTTATTTTGGTATTCCAGCTCAGCTCAAGATCATCATCCATGGGTGGATATGTAGCTGTCATTGTCTCATTGAGTTTCTTCAGCAACAAGTACACAAAATACAATGATTCCGTTCGAAGGAATCATCGCATTGTGGAGTACTTTTACAGAAGTGATTTGGTTTTGATTTTGTCTAAAAAATTCGTTGGTACTCCAACATGGTCGAAATTGTTGTATAACATAGCTTGCCTTCCGTATCCCTGCCCATTAAGATTTTTCACTGCCTTTATAATCTGATCGTGTTCCAGCTGATCTTGTGGTATTTGCACAGTTTTGTTGTGGCAAAAATAGCAAAATGCATACGGGTTCTGATCCTTAAGTTGAAATATAATGGCTGCTTTAAATGGCTCCAAATCTGAACTAAATATGTGATTTTGAAATCCATCAATTATTTCATTTGCAAGCTCTTCCATTTGTAAAATAAACAGTACGTCCTCAGAATTTCCGTAGCCAGAGTTTTGGATGGCAGTTGTTGTTCCATTAAATGTTGAAGCACAGAGTAGGAAAAGGTTGCAGTTGTTTCGGTGTCGAGAATGATATCTGAAGTAGCCATCTGATAATGAAAGGTTCTCGTAGTCAATGTTTTGTTGTGTAAATGAGAGGTTAAGCTTCAAAACATGATGTACGGTACGCTGGCTTTCCAAATCGAATTCGTAAAGCTGTTCTTCCATGTTTAGAGTGTTCTGTGTTTCAGTAACAATGTTAACAACACAGTCAAGGTGAACAGGAATTTTGAGTGGGCTCAATGAAATAACACATGCCTGAGAAAATGCGGCGATCAAAACTATTAAAGAAATACAGCTTGAGCGCAAAAAGAATGACATTTTTTGAAATTTTTAAAGAACGGTTTACTTATTTTTCTGTTTACCAGGTTAAGACTAAACCCAATGAATAATGGAATAAACTTTTTGTCAAAATTTGCAATGTCTATTTATTAACATAATAGAATAATATTTAGCTGTTTTAATAACCTAAGTGAATATTTGAGACAGATATGTAATCACACAGACGTTTAAATGTAGGGCAACACGTGGAACCTGCGACTAATGGAATAGGAAAAACACTTAAGAGTAATGAACGTACCGCCGTCTTCGCCGAATGGAACGATATTGCGGCTAAAAATAAGTCTACATGAAATATAACTAATCCCACAATATATTTGTCACTGGCCGTATTTGTCTCCATGGCAACTGGTAGAATTTAAAAATTCCTATTAACACGGGAAATATGGTGTTAAGCTAGGGATTGGTTCTAAATTGTCGATTTCCTCAGGTTTCACTTGAATATTAAATCCTGACCTGGAGAAAAACATTTTAAAGCTATTATTTAGTTGCAATCTTCCTAAATAACTTAAATGCTTGAATAAAAATGACATCTTTTACAAGCTACCAATGAGCCACTTCTTTCTCAGATTCAAACGTGTTTTCTTTTAAAAATTTAAATTATATAAGAAGAATACAAGTAAAAGTAGCTTGAAAACGTTTCCCCCCGAGGCCAGTAATAAAACTCAATTGAAAATTGAAAAAATCGAAATTTGGAATACATGCCGAGCTTACTTCACATTTTCCGTGGTAATTCGTATAAGGAATTTGGTTGTATTTTAAAATTCAACCTGGTACCTTGGAGACAAATATGGCCAGTGAAATATGAAATGTCGTGGGATACGTTATTATTATTATAGACCTACATTTACCCGCAATACCGTTGCATTCGGCAGGGAACGTGGTACGTACATTATTTGTTAGTTTAAGAACCAAAGCGACGACTGGGTATTAAAAAAACACAAAATGCGAAATTTGAAAAATCACAAGTTTGCACACACATGGCAATATAGCCTGCTACCGTTGAGTAAGATCTTGAATACTACAAAAACAACAATTTTAAAACGTTAATTTGGTTTGCATTTCAAAACTTTACTGAGGCATTTTCTTCTTTATTCTTTGGATATATTTAGTTTTTTCCGTGGCGTAGCCAAATACAGAAAGACCTGGAAATTAATTAATCAAATGAGCACTATTATTGCAGACCAACCCCGATCGTGTTAAGAGATATATAAACCGTGGAATAAGATTTGCTGCTCAAAATGTTTACCGATAATTTTGAAAGCTCTTAGACTACCTAAGCGGTTGACATATTAAGTTACATACATTTAAGTAGCATGCTATTGGGGCTATCAAAAATTTTCTTCAAAACGGCTTACCATTAAACAACCTGTTTGTTATACCCGCCTTATGACGCACGTGTTCCACTTTTCTGATTAACATATTGATTAGCCTAGACACTAGACGACATAAAAGGTCGAAAATCTACATTCAATTTATATATCTACTTAAATGTCCAAAAACAACTGAATTATTAAACACACGTGTTTAATCAACTGGTAACCGGCTTTTTTCCCGAACCACTTTCCCCGAAGGTATTTTTTCCCCCAGCCACTTTTCCCCCAAACCATTTTTTCCCTCGAGACCGTTTTCCCTCAAGTTTATTTTCCCTCGAACAGTTTTTCCCCCATATACTATTTTCCCCCGACGGCTTTCCCCCCGAATTATTAAAAATTGCGTAGTACTAATAGAGTTTTCTCAATTTATGTTTTTGTGTATTTTGCCATACTTTTTCCATTCCATAACATGAGGTGTTTTTATATGAGGCCAACCAAGGCATACAAGTAAAATGACTTTTGAGATCTACTACATTCGTTTTGTAGACTAACTTTTAACTATAAATGTTACCTTCTAATGAGCACGGTTAACCATAGTGCTAAGGCACTGATGCATTGCAGACATTTCAAAGTTAAAATATTTTGTAGCACACAGTCCATTTCCGGTAACTACTAAATTTCTCCAAACCGCCACGCGATCCCACCGATGCGTTCATGCCATTGCCCGCGGTTCCAGTTTTACCCGATTTGAAGCATTGCTTGACTCTACCTACTTCGTTTTACTCTTGAAATGGAGTTGCGGCACATACCCTGCTCATATGTACGTAAATACTTATTACTTTTTCAGTCCTCATGTGCCCAGTTTTTTACACAAACAAATGTAAAAATATTGTGTGCCCCTCCTCATGAGCAGTTATGCGCGGGGAGAAAATATCGATGCCACCTAATAGCAGGCCAAAAGTTTTACTCCGTTTGGCCGGTGCCTTGCCAATTTACTTCGCTTACAGTGTCTATCTGGCATTTCTCTAGCGCCTGATGTCCTCGCTTAGTGCTTCAATGGGTGTCTTTATAAACAATAGTTTGAAGTCTAGTGGCGCACACTGCGCTACTGTAAGCCCCGTTACTACCTCCCCTTTCTATGTGCCCCACTTGGCGCCATAAAGCATGTAAACTTACACTAGTATCATTGCCCCTCCCAATGCCCTTTATTATGTAGGCAGAAAAGAATAAAACTTCCTCAACAGAGCTCAGTTCCGCCCGGCATAGACAAAATTTTCCTATAACTATATTTCAAAGATTTTGCCAGAACAAACTGCACATATGTTTGGCGCTACTTATAGATCGAATAAATATAGCGCTGCAGTTAGCGCGATCAAGCACAGAACTAGCAGATATACCCGAGTGCATAATGGCATAACGTTGCATTAAACACGCACGTGTTTAATAATTCAGCTGTGGCTTTTGGACATTTAAGCAGCATGTATAAATAATGTACGATTTTCGACCTCTTATTTATGGCCGACGTCTAGACGTCTAGATCTCCAGCCAATTCATTATGTAAAATAGCAGACTATAATACACTAAAGCTTGCAATTAAAACACCCGTTTGAATTAATTTCAGTTGTTTTCTTGAGAACATTTAAGCCACGCAATATACTAAATTTGAACTGCCTGAGATTTCGAATTTTAAGGTCTTCCTCTGAGAGTCTAGGCCTGGCTTACATGTGTTGACTCAGGATTACTACATAACGCTTGATTAAAACACAGTGCTGCTTAATAATTCAGTTGTTTTTGCGCACATTTAAGCAGATATCATAATATTGAAAATGTAGCCCCATTTTCGACATTTTAAGTCGTCTTGCGTCTAGACTCTATCCTATTCATATGTTAATAGGATATAATACATAAAGTTGATTGGGTCTAGGCTGTTTTCGCCCCGAACCACTTTCTCCCCTGAAGAGTCATTTTTCCCTCAAGCCCACTTTTTCCCGCCAAACATTTATTTTCCCTCGCCCAGGACGTTTTTCCCTCCAAGCTCTATATTATTCCCTCGAAACAGTTTTCCCCCACTTATTACTTATTTTCCCCTGACGGCTTTTCCCCCCTTAATTATTAAAAAATCGCGTCAGTACTACATAGAGCTTTTCTCAATTTAGTGTATATTTGGGGCTCCGCCGTAATTTTGCCCGTACTTTTTCCCATTCCACTAACTATGATGGCTGTATTTTATATGAGGCCGTCACCAAGGCCCCATACAAGCTAAAATGCAACTTTTGACAATCATGTCGTATAGCTATCCCATAAATAGAATATTGCCTAACCAAATTCCCTATATGTATGCTTTAAATCATTAAAAAACCAACTATGGCACATGTTAACTTATCTCGCCGGCAGTGTACACGATAGAACACTATGTTAAACACAGAAAATTCATTTACAGTCAACCACTCGACTCCTTTTTCCTTCTCCAAATTTTCCTTTCCCCCACTACCATACCAACTTCTATCGTTAAATTTTACCTCCCTTTAGCTAGCCAGCTCCTTGCTCCTTCAAAAACATTTTTGACGAATTTAATCAGCATTGTTTGCTTGACAAAAAAATTTGTATGCTGCTACGCCGATGCTTTAAGGACAATAGCTTTGGATAAAAACGCAGTGCCAAACGCCATATTAAAACAAGAAAGTCAGTAAATATGATATTCTGGGAGCCTCACTCGCCTAGTTATTCCAGTGACAACGTAAATATTCCTAATTTCTAAACAGTATATCAAGCCTTTTTGCTATTTCTAACATAAGCGGACGGCACTGGAAGCTAATGTCGCCATCAAAATATTCATCACTTCCTGCTAATTAATATCAAATTCAAATATTTAAAAGAAATCGATCTGCCCTTTAATTAGAGCCGACCAGTCATATACAGGGGGAGGCCACCCCC
>LJIJ01004366.1:0-15062 GCA_001718145.1 Orchesella cincta
CCAGTCTTCGCAATGCATGCCATATTAATTCATTTTTATTTAGCATTGTTGTAGATCTACAATTATTGAACTTTGAATATGAAACGGTATTGGCTACCCAATTGGCTCCGGAATTACCTGGGAGACGGGGGGTTAACTCAACAGTAACTTCTAGGACCTGAAGGGCAGGCTTGGAAACCCATTTCTAACTGGATGTAGCGACACCCTAATTCCCAACATTGGGTCAATGGGAATTGTGCAGCAATCGGGAGACAGTTCCACCGGTGGTGGTGAAGCAGGGATGTGAGTAAAGGCCTATAATTTAATACATATTATTTAATCGAATTTTTTTGACATAATCATGGAATGCCAATTACTTTTGTACTTCCCAACGCTCGTTTAAGTTCAGGCAGCGAAGTGTGAATTGGACAATCGATGGATTAATGAGGAGCCCGGTTTTCCTTTGAGAGAAACTTGAAAAAGAGGAATCTTGTAAAAAAATACGAGATTTTTTTTGCATGATAAGCAACCAGGGAAAGCGTCTCATCCCACATTTCCAGAGTGCTATAAAATGTCCCTTTTGCGCATTTGGAATTGAGAAGTCTAAGTCGAGACGAGGAGGAGAGCCTCCATTGAAAATAATGAGAGAACATTTCGATAGGGTTCACCCAGGTAAGTTTGAAATTAGTAGTTGTCTACATAATATGAGAAATGTATTTATAAAAAACTTGAATTTTGAGTTTTATCTTATACTTTTAGCCGCTGCACCAATTCCATACATTAGACCATCTGGCTACAAGTGCCCTGTTTGCCGTCAGCGAATTTTTGGATGCGATATTGCGGAGTTTCATGTGCACCAAAAACGTTGTAAGGCTGCAAATGATAAAAGGAAAGTGGCTTCTATTGAAAATGTTCAACGGACAAGCCCACCAGAGCAAAATATTACGAGCCCAGCTCCTCATTCGTCGTCGTCGTAAATATAATGTAATTGAAAATGATTGACAGTTTTTGCTTTTAGCTTTACTATTAAATATTTAATGTAAATACATCAATTTAAAATAATCTGCGGCGTAATAATAAGTTAAAATAAATTATAAATTTAATAAAAAAATATTTTCAGGTTTATCCAGATCAGTTGGTGATTTTTGGAATGTGGAATTACACAATTTGGTTTTAATATGAATGATTATTTCTAAGGGTTGAAATTATAACTGGGTTTGTGTAAAATGTAAATATTGTATAAATATATATATATATGTATAAAATCAAAGATTCATGATGAAATCAACCTTGAAAGGACTATACTTAAAGTAGTGACTAGTATTTTTCACTTTTTTCATAATAATAATACTAATTAACATGGTCTAAGTTTTCTGTATTTCAACGTTTGTAAGAATGTTACACATTTCATGTTTCATTTATGTTAGGCTTTTTTATCATGTTTTTTATATACCTAGAATAGATACTTGTAGAGAATTAAAGTTTTAAAGATACAAGTGGTCCTATAAAGTATCACTGGCATCAGTAAAATTGTATTTTGTCTCGTGATCCTGATTTGTACATATAGAGGTAACAACGTCTGGGTAAAGTCATTGAGTGAAAACGTAAAATAGTGCATAAACATTGACGATTTGAAGTAGAAAAAGTTTTTACTTGCTTTTTCCTATCAAGACAATGCGTTGTAACATGCCCTTAGCTTTCTCCATGGCTGGATGATAAACGGAAAGTTGTACTTTTATAGGAATATATATTTGAATATGAATAAGTTGTAGGCTAAATTTAGATCTGTTATTTTGTAACAAATAGGTCTGTGAATAAACAAATAATAATAATTATTATTACGTTTGTAGCTGACACTTATTTTTTTTAATAAAATATTTTCTGGATTAGTATTAACAACGGCAAACTCTCGTCTGGAATGCTCGTTGCAATGTTCTTACAGGAATGTATATAATATAATGCATACACTTATTCATTCTATCATGTTTGTGGTTAAGTAAAATTTATTAATACATAGGTTACATAGTTCAACAATTTCGACCATTTACACCTATAGAGCCGACAACTATGCTCTGCACAATTTTAGACTAAGGCAGAAATACTTGACAAAAAAAATATGGTATAATGAGAATAAAATTCTTAGGATTCTTTGGGGTTTCTTGTCGTTCCAATAGGGGCCTGGGTAGGTTGGTGCGTTTTAAAAAATTGTCGAGCTTTATAAGCCTGACGAGTTAATGGGCTTGGCATTTTGAAGAATATTAGAACATGTAGAATATGTTTACGTATAAATTAGTGAACCAGGATGTTTCGGCTGAAACTGTAGCCAATCCACGTGCATTTTCATATTGTAGCTGCTGCCTTTTGATGGCAACACTGAAAGTTTGATGGTGAAAAATGAATATCAATGGCTGGGGAATTGAATTCTGAAATTCAAATGTCACGGCATTTCATGTATAATTTTGATGTCAAACGATGAGCAGTCAATTTGACTTTTCCGATTATATACCCGTGGCATTACTTTTTTAACAAATATGTTGATGGTAGCTTAATTAGTTGTCTTAATGCATTATGTTCAATCAACCCAATACTCGTAACTGGTGATAAACTCCTGCTGCGCATCTCCTTGCACTATTTTTATATGGAAGAAGAAATTTGATGTCCATTTTAATAAAAAAGTACAATTAGAACTATGTGTGTGAAATATTCGGTTCGAGGACCACGTTCATAACAAGGATTTTAATTAGTCGAGCTTTCTGCGTCTAACCTAACGCTTTCGTCAGGACAAATTCAGCAAAAAACTAAATTATTTTAACCTACTACAATTATAACTCCCTTAATTTAATTGTATTGTTAAAATCTATGTACATTCTATAATTCTAGCTGAATAACAATATTATTTACTTCAATAGCTTTCATAGCTCTGCCTAATTTGGTATTTCATTCACTGTTTTTCTCATTTGAAAAATTATGATTGAGTACGTAATGATTGCTTGCAATACCTGAAATAAGAGTAAACAACAAAGAGTATCAGACCTTTAAAGCATGTTTAAACTCCTTGAAAATTATAATATTATCAATTAGCATAAGCTACCAGTTATTTGTCTTTACCGAGGCAACAAAACCATACGTTATTGTGAAACATCGACAAGACATTGCCACTGGCTGCAAATGTAGCTCATTTTTAATCGTTGCTAACTTCAAATTTTGCTCAAGAGTGGCAATACATTCCAAACTATCCTTGTGAACCGTGGTATTGTTTCGAAAATGATTTGTGGGCTCATTACCAAGGAAGAAACATTCGGTATGCCACTTCAGAAATATTTTATTATCTGCAAATAAATCAAATTATTACTACTCCATTTATGAAGATAATGTAGTTAATATTTTTTATACTTTTACCTGCGAATTGAACTCCGCTGCTAATATAAAAACCAATGTGTTCACGACACCAAAGTAGATTGTCATTGACCCAAAGATCCCTCAATCCCTTTTGAAATTAGTTTATCCGGAAGCTCACAGTAGTATGGAGTCACAAAAAGAACAAAAGAGAAAATCATGTGCCAAAAAGTTTGTTGATAAATGAAACACGCGATTCCAGACTCCGATAGCATTTTATTCCCTAAATATTAAAAAGAAACTTTTAAAGAAGAAAGAAAGCAGTATGCCAATTGTAAAATGTTTGCTTTCGAACTGATTTTGTGTACCTTTTCCATGTCCGTTCCACACATGGCCAGCTGCATTCTGTAATTACTGGAAATTCCTAAACAATTGCAGCTGAGCACGAAAATAAATAAATGATTAACAAAATACACGGATATGCAGTGAGAAGTAAATCCGTCAATGAAATAAGGTAATGACTTCCATGAAATAACTTTTTCCATTAAATTTTCCAAATCCATTTCGGCTACAACTGTCCGGTTTAAATTGTTTTTGTATATGTCTTTTACTGACGGAAAAGTTGCAAAAATTAAAGAGGAGTTTACAATCACGCCGAAAATTCCAATAATTCTTCCAACTTTGAATAGTGTCCTTCCTCCTTTTAACCGAATTTCAGTAAGGGCAGTTGCAATTAATAAATCATGTTTGGAGAGCCAAACCAGCTTAAAAAAGTGGACCATAAGGAGCAAGCCACTGGCTTCCCTTGCAAGATTGAACGAGTCGCTGACAAATTCGGTGCCATATTTACGAACCTTGAGGTAGTTTTCATGGACATACGAGATTTGAAAATACGTCATGGTAAAATGGAAACAGAAACATAAGAACTGAAACGGTAAAAAACATTTGGGATAAATCCAAAATCCATGTTTTAAAAATATCTATCTCGGTTGATTTCAAACTTACAATTTGAAGCTTTGTGGTAGCAAGTAAGTATTTTCGCAAACCGGATCCAATTTTATTCTAAATGGAGCCATAAATGTATAGTAGCAAACATCAAAAAAGAGTTGAAACAAGGAAAAGGATTCTGAAATATGAACTTTATTAGAAGGAAACCACTCCATTCTTTTTATTTTTCCACTGCTTTTACTGCATAATTTCATTGCAGAAAGTTGTTGAAGTAAGTTTAGAACGTTTAATGCTTAAGTTTTTTGCAGCATTTGAGTGAGCGTTTTAAACAATTATGCCAACAGCTTTCATTTAAGTGGATTGGTTTCAACAACCAATTTTTTAAATTGACTTTTTGATATTTCAAGTATATTAAAATCGTGTGTTTACAACATTTCTAGTTAAGGGAGAGTGCTAAGTAATTGAAATTAAAATGAACACTAACATAGTCAATTAACTAAGTAATAACAAATTACAGCTCAATAAAAACAAAAGTCCATTTGTAGACAAATAACAATTGTCCAAACTTATTCTAAACTAATTGAAGTGGACAGCCTTGTTTAAACAGCTTATTCAAATATTCTTGGAATTAGTCTTCAATTATTTGATATTTGATTATCTTCACTCTTTCGCATTTGAAAAATTATGATTGAGTATGTAATGATTGCCTGCAGTACCTAAAATCGGAGTATATAAAAATTATTAGTCCTTTAAGCATGTTTAAACTCTTAAAAAATTATAATATTTTCCATCAATGCGAGCAGCCTGTCATTACCGAGGCAACAAAATCATACGTTATTGTGAAACATCGACAAGACAATGCCAATGGCTGCAAATGTAGCTCATTTTTAATAGTTGTAACTTCAAGTTTTGCTCAAGAGTGGCAATATATTCCAAACTATCCTTGTAAATCGGTATTGTTCTCAAAATGATTTTTCGACTCATTACCAAGGTAGAAACATTTTGTATACCACTGAAGAAATATTTTATTTATCTGAAAACAAATCACAATTATTACTGATCACTAATATGAATACAATGTAGTTAATATTTTTATACTTTTACCTGCGAATTGAACTCTGCTGCTAATATAAAAACCAACGTGTTCACCACACCAAAGTAGATTGTCATTGAACCCAAAGATCCATCAATCCGTTTCGAAATTAGTTTATCCGGAAGCTCACAGTAGTATGGAGTTACAACGAGAGCAAATGAGAAAATCATGTTCCCAAACAGTCGGTTGATGCATGAAACTTTTGATTCCAGATTCCGATAGCTTTGTATTCCCTAAATATTTAATAAAAACTAACTAGTAAGCAAAATTTGCTTTCAAACATATTTTTGTAATTTACCTTTTCAATGTCCGTTCCACACATTGTAAGTTGCATTCCGTAATTTCTGGACATTCCTAAGAGATTGCAGCTGAGAACAAAAACAAATAAATGATTTACGAAGTACACTGATACGCAATGGGAATTAAATCCGTCAATGAAATAATATAACGACTTCCATGAAACTTTTTCCACTAAATGCCCAAAATTTTCCAAATCCATTTCAGCTACAACTGTCCTGTTGGCATTGTCTACGTCTTTTACTGACTGATATGTTGAAAAAATTGAGGAGGAGTGTACAATCACGTAGAAATTCCAATAATTCTTCCAATTTTGAAAAGTATCCTTCCTCGCTTTAACCGAATTTCAGTAAGGGCCGTTGCAATTAGTAAATCATCCTTGGAGAACCAAACCAGCTTATAAAAAAGAAGCATGAGAAGCAAGCTACCGACACTGCTTGAAAGATTGAACGAGTCGCTGACTTATGTGCTACCCATCTCACCAACTTTGACGTAGCCTTCATGGATGAACGATACTTGAAAATATGTCATGGTAAAATGGAAACTGAAACATACGATCTGGAATGGCACAAAAAGGTTGGATAAATTAATTGTTTAAATGTTAGCTTCGGTTAACTTTTAACTCACACTTTGAAGCTTGGAGGTAACGAACAAGTATTTTCTACAAATCGGATTCCATTTTATTCTAAATGGAACCATAAATGTATAGAAGCAAACATCAAAAAAAGAATTGAAACAAGGAAAAGGACTCTTCATCCGAAACTTTTGTAGAAAGAAATAACTTCATTTTTACTATTCTTCCACAGCTTTTGCTGAATAATTTCATTGAGAAAAGTTGTAGTTGCAACATAAGAGCATTTAATGCTTTTAGTTTTACATAGCATTTGAGTGAGCTTTTACATCATTATGCCAATCACAATTTTCATATAAGTGGATTGGTTTCAGCAAAAAAAGTTAATGGATTTTTTAATAATTTTAGTTTATTGAAAACGTGTGTTCACAAGGTTCACAAGGTCCAAAAGCTGATAAAGTGATGCCAGCTCGCATCCCAAACACGCACCAGCCCAAACTTCCTTCTCTTATTCCTCCAAAAATGTCATTGAAGATGAAGTAGTAAGGATCAAAGTTACAATAAAGAGAGCCAAAATAAACACATGTGGCAGCAAACATTGTATAGGTAGCAAGAAGGTTGAGCACAACATCCAAAAAAACATCTTTTTCTGTCGTTCTGTAACTACGAAATAAGCAGTGCTTATGGTTCAGCAGATTTGAAACAGACATTACAGCGCCCTCATTACGGTAAACGATCCATATTAAACAAAGCGCAGAGCCTACCGCAAAACTGCTAATGATGTACATAGTAAACATTCCAAGATTGAACTCGGGTCGGGGTGAAACAGTCAAGTGGGATATGATTACGAAATACATTCCAGCGAAAGTAAGAAAAATTAAGGTGTTCATGATAATCATAAAAAGTTTACGTAGGGTAAACTGTTTTGGGGATTTGACTAGTCGTGTATAGTCTGAATTTCAATTTATAGGAAGAGGAGGTGGAATTAAAAATAGGATCTTAAAAGCTAGTCTTTGTAGTGGTGTCAGCATGTTGGAGCTTTTTTGTAAAGGAACTTATTTTTAAGTAAATGTGATTACAACTGGTTTGAAATCCAGTAGAACCACTCTTCAAACAAAAGCGTCCTTTTTCATCGATCGAACTTCCAAAAATTCAAATTATGAGCTACCTAAAATAAATAGTAAAAATAGTAAAAAATGGATGTTTTTCTTGCACAACAAAAACATCACGGTAAGTTTCTAGCAAATGAAATGTTAGATTCGATTAAACATGACATTTTTTTAGAAAAGTACTTCAAAGTAGGTAATTTGAAGTCGTCCACATGTAATTCTCCGGTTTTAAATTTTATTTTAGGTAGTTTAGTTTTTGACATTTTCAAATATTCAGTTCATAGTCTGTCCGGTATTAAAAGTTAGGGAAGAAGAAAGAGTTTTTTATATTTCAAGAGGTTTTATATATATATTAGAAGTAGTACAAATTTTTAAAAAACCAGCTATCATGTTACGAAAGAGAAAAGCGATTATATAATGCAAACTGAAGCATGTAGTGAACCATTTCGTTTTTCAATTTTATTAGTCCAACTCCAGACAAAATTTAATTTTGGAGGTACTTTAAAATGAAATTAACATTTCCAGAAGAACAATTTTGATGGTGGACGATGATGGATATGCCAGGATCGGCCTTTGCCCCGAAATATAACGCTAATTGTATAATTTTAATAATGTTTTAAAACTATTTTAAAAATAAATATAAATTCTATGAATATGTAATTTTTTAGCTATCGATATTTGGTTCTCTTCAGGAGGGAGTCAAAAGAAGTACATTTTATGCAAAATGCTCAAAATCTTCAAAAAATGTCGTATTAGCCCTCTTCAATGAACATGATTTAGTTGTTTTGGACAAAAACAAAAATAATGCTCTTGTTGAGTTACTTGTCTCGCTTCTATCAGCATATAATACGATTTCCGGCCACTGAAAATAAAAGTTCCAGGGTCCTACAAAGAACTCTATTTTTGAATTTATATGAATGTATATACGATATAATTTGAATCTTGACACACTAGCAACTTGCCTAGCGATTATTGATAAATTTACACAAATTTTAAAAAATACTGCTAAATTTAGTTGAGTTGCTTTTTAAAAAAAGTTTATACAAACAAAATAAATATTTATTGTCATCTTCCGATGCATCTTTATAGCAAAATAGTTTCTGCCTACTTGTCATACAAAAACATAAAGTCAACCGTTGTAAATAGATACAAATTTCCCTCATGTTTACATTTTTATCCAACAAAGCTCGACTCCTACATTAAAAAGTTTTGCAAATTTATACTCGCATTGTTGTAAAACAGGACCATCCTGTGATATAGTGGCATGAGGAGGATTCAGTGAACGACCTTTCAATATTATAATCGTGTGATGAAAACATGAATCCCGTCATCAGACTACAAATATGTGAGTCATAAAAATCCTAACCCAAACCATAACTGTAGAGGGTAGGTGAAGCAACATAATCATCATCATCATCCCATGCCATGACGTTCATGAGGTAAAGCTGAAACAACTTTTCTACACTTCCACGTAGCACAAATCACGCGATACCATTCGCGTTGAGAATATTTTGTAAATCGCAAGTAGAGCTGATGAATAATAGCATCTGGTCTGTTCAGAGATATAGTCACTGTGTTTTTATCATTATTCTAGTATTTACTTGCGAGTTGCTACGTTGTGCATTTCGTTGCGGTTCTACCGAAAGCTACTGAAATTTATTACAAATATAAATGTACAAACAATGGAAGTCTACCAACGGGAACATATTCGGCAAAATCTAAACGCATTAATTGAGAATACCGATTGCAATACTTCTTTCATTTCCCATCTTGTGTCCAAAAACGTGCTGGGGGATTACGATGCAGAATCTTTGGTAAGTTTACAAGTATAATTTAGAGTCTACAAAAGTTTCAATTGTTTGAATATTTAACATTGTATATTAACATCATCTTTTCAGCGAGTTATTGAACATCGTTATGACAAAGCTGCAAAATTTTATGACATCGTTGTAGAAATTGCAGACTCTTATAATGTTATACGGGAAGCTTTCCAGGAAACTTGTCAAACCGGAGCTGAAGCAATTCTCAATCAACTTGCAAGCTCACCCGCTGCTTCCTGTTCATTTTCATCAAAGGCAGTTCATGTTGATTTGGAATCTCGAAAATAATTCGTTATGAAGTTCGTTCACCAGTACATCTCTTTACCGGGAGAGATGATGAAATTTCTTTGTTACACGAAAACATGACGTGCCAAGAAGGCGAAAAAGAAAAGACTGCATTTTTATCAAATACAACAACCGTGACGGGTTTGGGTGGGATCGGAAAAACGGAACTTTGTCGCAAATACATTGAAATATACTCCGACTATTATGATGGAAACGTGGTTTGGATCCAAGCTGAGCGAGAGGTTGATTTGACTAGAGATTTCAAAAGTGTTGCAAAAGATCACTTGAAAATTTCCCTAAATAATATGGACGGCTCAGAAAAAGATATAAAAACAGTTGTTGATGAAGTGTACAAATATTTTATAGGGAAACGAGCTCTATTTGTGTTTGACAATGCAGTGAGAAGTGAGGACGAGCATCTTGACATTTTCATGCCAATTCGAGTAACAACAAAACCAGCAATCATCATCACGTCTCGTGACAGAGATTTTATAGAGATGCCAAGTAAAATCCTAGTTATTGGGGAACTGAAAGAGGTGGAAGCAGTGGAGTTTGTAAAAATAGGCCTAAAAATTGAAGACATTTCGCAGGATGAAGTCGTAAAAAAGCTGGTAAAAAGACTTCAACATTTTCCGCTGGCAATTCAGCAAGCAGTCTCGTTCATCAAGGAAAGGGGCAAGTTGAGAACCTTTGAAATTGAGGAGTATCTCTCGTTATTTGAAACAAATACAAAAAAGCTTCTAAAATCTAAAGGCGGAGGTTTCACACTTCCAACTAACAGTTATTCTATGACAACGTACACAGCTTGGAAAATCACAACGGATATTATTGCTTCAGAGGAGGAATTCGGACAACTTTCCATTCAATGCTTGAACATGATGGCTTACTTCGAACCCGACAGAATCCCAATGGATTTGTTTTTGAAACGAAAAGAGGATTTATTTGAGGCAGAATCCGCACTTCAACTTTTGGTCAAGTATTCCATGATCAATAGCCAACCCTCAGAGGAAATGCTGAGCATTCACAGATTAGTCCAGGAGGTTATCAGAATTGATTTAAAAAGCGAAGAGAAAGAGGAACAAGTGCTGAAGGATTGTCTTTCCATTTTCAACTTTGACGCAGAAGAGGAAAAAATTATTGGATATAATAGCGTCAACCATGCGAAATCAGTTCTAGAATTCAGCATCTCCAGACCAACCCTTTTAAAAGAGTTTTCTCTAGTTCCCTTCAATATTGGACAAACACTTTTGTTTCTCGTTAGTGATAAAGAAAGCCATGAATTTTGCATGAAATGGCACAAAATCCTTACTGAAATTTTAGCAGAAGGTAATGTTGCAATCATTCACATTGAGTTTCTCATTGCCCAAAAATTGTTCAAAATGAAGAAGTGTGAAGAGTCTCTGGAATATTTTTACCTAGTTCTTGCCAAATACAGCAGTATTCACTCTCCTAAAAACCACGAGTTTATGATATGGCAGACAAACCGTTACATAGCAGAAACGCTCATGTCTCTAGCCAGATTTGAGGAATCTCTGGAATTATCCAAAACAGTGGTTAGCGAGCAATTGGAAAATCCCAGAAGAAATAACAACGAGCTTGCAAAGTGTGCGCAAATAGCTTTTGAAAACTATTTAAGCCTAGGAAATCTCAAAGAAGCTTTGAATTGGTGTGACACCATGATTAATTCTTTTTACCCGGATGAGTTACAAACAATTCCTGAAGAGCCACAAGATATGAGTGACGATGAAAGGACTTCTCGCTACCTGGAAGAAATTGGAAAGAAAGTAACAAAACTGATGGAGCTCGACAAAATATGGATCGAGTTTGGCGTTCACCTCGCCGATTATTTGATTGATGTCCAAGGACAAAATGAAGGCTCTCTTCAAATTGCTATAAAGACATATGAACTAGCCAAAAAATATTATGGGGAAGAGCACATCCAAACTAAAAATGGGCTTTTGAAAATTGCAAATATAAACTGCCGAATTGGTAATTATGCGGAAGCTGTGTCCATATTTAAAAAGCCCGAACTAGCCAAAATATTTGAGCAGCCTGGACACATTCCACCAATGTGGAGAATTATGTTGTTCGAGTTAAACAATGCAATAGCGCTTTCGGGAGCAGGAGCTCATGAAGAAGCACTTGAAAAGCATTTCCAGATATTTGACTCACTAGTTGAACTGTAGGGAACCGATAATGAATATTTATTTACCGTTCTTATTAGCATTGCTACTGTTTATGTTGATATGAATAAACTAGAGGAAGCACTGGAAGTTTCCTTAGAGGCTGCAAAACTTGCTGAGAAAGTTGAAACTATAGATCCTGCTTTGGTTAAAAGTAATTTCGATGTTATAGATGCGTTTAGACTTGAATTAAATTGTAATCCTAAAGGAATGAACGAATCGAGTAATTTTATAGTTAAAGTGTTTAAGCAGTTAAAAAATAAATTTTTATAGACTTTTATATTGCCCCATTTTAAGTTTTTTCTTTGTTAAATTTTTTCATCGCCAAAAATCAAAAACATTCCATTAATGACAAGGTAATTTTTTAGCATCAAAGGATTTTCAGAAATAACTTAATTAATTTTAAGCTATCAGATTGCAGGCAATGAAAGTAAAACGTAGCTTTCATTGCACTGCAAGCTTTGAAAACACATGATTTTTACATGACGCAAGCATACATCAATTGAGTAAACGACCAGAAAGATGACTAATAGTAAGGTTTATAAGGAAAACCAGATTTGCAGAGAGGAGCTGAGTAACACAACGCACACCAGCCACAACGTCATGCAAAAACCTTCTTCCTACATTTCAACGTAGCAAGCATCACGCGATACCATTCGCTTTGCGAATATTTGGTTAGTAGCAAGTTGAGTTGAAGGGCAAAATCATCTCATCTGTTCATAGATATACTCGCTTACAAGATCATCAGTTGCTTCATGTTCAGCCTTATCAAGGGCTGATCATCCTGATTTGGAATCCAGAACAAGAAAGAGAATTCGTTATGAAGTTCGTTCACCAGTACATCTCTTTACCGGGAGAGATGATGAAATTTCTTTATTACACGAGCACATGACGTGCCAAGAAGACGAAACAAAAAGTTCAACATTTGTTCCAAATACAACAACAGTCACTGGCTTGGGTGGAATTGGAAAAACGGAACTTTGTCGCAAATAAATTGAAATGTACTCCGAATATTATGATGGAAATTTGATTTGGATACAAGCTGAACGTGAAGCAGATTTGACGCGAGATTTTAGAATTATTGCAAAGGATCACTTGAGAATTTCCCCAAATAATATAGATGGCTCAGAAAAGGACATAAAAACCATTGTTGATGAAGTGTACAAATATTTTGTGGGGAAAAAAGTTTTATTTGTGTTTGACAATGCAGTGAGAAGTGATGATGAAAACCTTGATATTTTTTTGCCCACTCGGGTAGAAATAAAACCAGCAATCATCATCACGTCCCGTGATACGGATTTTACGCCAAGTAAGATCCTCATGGTTGGTGAGCTAAAAGAAGTGGAAGCTGTCAAGTTTGTGAAAAAAGGCCTGAAAACGGACATTTCACAAGATTACGTCGTAAAAAAGTTGGTTAAAAGACTCCAATATTTTCCACTGGCAATTCAACAAGCAGTTTCATTCATCAAGGAGCGGGGCAACCTGAGAACCTTTGAAATTGAGGAGTATCTCTCATTATTTGAAACAAATACAAAACAACTTCTCAATTCCAAAAGGAAAGGAGTATCATTCGCAACAAACAACTACTCCATGACCACTTACACAACCTGGAAAATCACAACAGATATGATAGCTTCTGAAGAGGAATTCGGGGAACTCTCTATTAAATGTTTGAACATGATGTCCTACTTTTATAACGGGTGATCTATGTGTCCTGCCGGCCGGATCACATATATCTCCCTGGTCTACTGCTCTGCACACGGAATGCCGGTATCTGCTTTGCTCTCGCCTAAGGATGTGGGATGCGATGCACAATGATGCCAAGAAATGGTCTGGACACAGCGTTGTGTTTGCTACCGAAGCTGGAGGGCAACTGATACTCAATGCCTTCCCAGCTACATATATTTATTCACTAGCAAGTTATGTGTACATTGTCACATAAAGATGTACTTAGCCTATGGTTAAAGCCATGAAAGCTTCTTCATCTTCACCTGAACTCCTCTCCTAATTCCCCAAATATACATAAATGAATATACCCGTCACACTTTGAGCCGGATAGAATTCCGATCGGACTTTTTTCAAAGGGTGATGAAACCCCAAACGATTCCTCTTTTGAGATTGAATCCGCGCTCCAACTTTTGATAAAATACTTCATGATGAATAGCCAACCTTTAGAGAAAATGCTCAACATCCACAGATTAGTTCAAGAAGTTACCAGAATCGATTAAAAAGCTGACAACAGAGAGGAACAGGTGCTACAATTCTGTCTTTCGATTTTTGTTTCTGAAGTAGACTGGAATGAGGTTAGGCATGCAAAATCTGTTTTAGTATTTTGTCCATGTTACACTTCCCTTGTGAAACAGTTTCCTTATGTGCCCTGCAACGTGGGAGAAAAGCTGATGGAAGTGCACAAC
This sequence comes from Orchesella cincta, assembly GCA_001718145.1. Lineage (NCBI taxonomy): Eukaryota > Metazoa > Arthropoda > Collembola > Entomobryomorpha > Orchesellidae > Orchesella > Orchesella cincta. The sequence goes on from LJIJ01004366.1 coordinate 14,036, forward strand.
AAAGAGTTCTCCCCATTTTGTAAAAAATGGCACAAAATTCTAACAGAAGTTTTACCCGAGGGGAAGGTTGAAATCATCCACATGGAGTTTTATCTCGCAAAACAGCTCTACGAACAAAAATTATATGACGAGTGTTTAGAAGCTTTATCCCTTGTTGTCGCAAAATACATGAGTATTGAAACTCCCGTTGGAGCTTCATGCTTTGGCGCACTCAACGGTTTGTAGCTGGGACACGCTTTAAGTTTCTCAGAAAAGTACCGAGGGGCGAATCTTTCTGGACACTATCTACTACAGCTGCTTTTAAAGCAAGCAGGTTGCACCTTCCCGATATAGATCTTACCGCGAGCTTTCGTTCACAGCGACAGATGCTGCTTTACCAGTTAATATGAAAAACTGCAAAATTATAAGGGGGGCAGCCTTGTGGAATGGTGTGAAACTATTCTAGATTCAATCAATCCCAGAAAGTCACGCCAACCAAACGCGACAAATTCTGTTCCAACCGACAATGAGGACAAGACGACTGATATAAGAAGGACTTTGCTTACCCTGTAGAGACAATTGGCGTGAATAGGAGTAACAGTTTTATTGGAACTCGCATGTTGCTGGCTGCGACGCAGCTTGCAAATACACTCTAACAAATATTCTGGCGTCAGTTGAAGATAATGACTCTGAAGCTCTCCAGCTCTTGCCATCACGATGTTTAAATTTTGCAAGGAAAAGTTGGTGGCGAGCAGAGTTCAACAGTACATTTTGCACTTTTTAACAATGCGCATGCGCAAAACTAACGTGGTGGCTAGGGAATATCGAGTAGAATGCTGGCCATTTTCCGGTGAAAGCCAGAACTTGCCCTTCCGCGACGGTGCGTAATATTATTAAAGGCACTGGAATGATAAGTTATTAGTGTAGATAGTGGCAAGTATCACTCTGCGAGAGAAACTTGGAGCGTCACGACAGAGCAGTGCAAAGTTATTTGAGATATGGCATTCAGGTAAAAGAACGGACGATGAGCTCTCGGAGACTTCTATAA
>LJIJ01004367.1:0-15060 GCA_001718145.1 Orchesella cincta
ATCGTACCTTTCATTGTCTTGTTGACAATATTTCTTAGCAATTTTTTGCGCTGCAATGGCACGCGTTCGTTTAGCGGTCCCTGCTGCAAACTGGTTTGCTTGGATGAGCTCTTCTCGGTTTGGACACGAACCCCCAGTTTCTTAGCTTGATGTTCCATCAAAGCAAATTATTTAATTCAATGTTTTTTTGCCGCTGGTCTGCTGAAAGTAAAGGGATGGTTCCGATAGATGTTATTCGCAACCATGACCTTCTTTGGCGTCAATATCTCAGAAACACGACAACAACGGACAATCAGTTTGTGTCTACCGAATTCTACAGCGTTTTTTATCTATCTGGTAATTCTTTTGTATTTTAAACCTTCCTTTTTTTAGAACAGTGATGCCTTTTTCTTGTCGTTTTTTTGCTCGATTTTGTACTTCTGTGCGACAACTCATGTGAAGTCTGACTAAAACGATCAACCTCTAAGCCAAAATTGGTCTTCACTCTTTCGCTTCGTTGTAGCTAATTAAATTTCCTACTAAACTGCTATATTCGATTTTGTTCAGAGTGCTTTGGTTAAACATTAAATGCCTTCAAACTCCCATCATCACTCAATTGTCGATTCTCTAAGGGATTATGAAGGTTGTGGTTCCTGTTTTCCGTGAAATAATTTCTGCAAACAATTGTATTTATATTTATTCATTTGTTTGAGATTTATCTATGGTTTCACAAATCACGTTGGATTTATACAAATAAAACGCCAATATAATTTATTGTAACGGGTTTGGTCGTATAAAAGATTTCAATCCATACATAAACATTATTACAAGAATTGAATTTATTAGTCAGTGTGACTTCCAAAATATAAAACATTTCTTATCGTGATTGAAAACAGAGGAGATAGTTTGATTGACTAAAAGTTTGTTCGTATCATTCAAATGCATAACAAGTAAGGCAATCTATACATGTACGTTAAACATTACATAAACAATAGAGTTTTCGTCAGTCATGTTGCTACTAACACGCAAAAGAACTTTCAAGAATTCGTGTCATAAATAGCAATAAATTCTCAGAAAACAATAAGACAATTACTCAATTTTGATTGGGAAGGTATAAAAGAGCACAAGATTCGTTTCTGCGCCAGTTGAAATTGAAATAGATTTTCATATTATCCGTCAATTCATATATTCAGAAGACCGTCTCGTTATGATTGTCAGTAAAAGCAGTCAAGAAGCCATTAAAAAATAAGTTGTAACATTTTATTTCTTACAAGAAACAATAATTAATTGGTTAATATGAGTAACTGGCTCACAATACAAAAGTATAGGCAAACCATTCAGATTTTACTGTTCTGCTCAACATGTACTTATAACATTGGTTCAGCAAAAAAATAAATTTGTCTGCTTTTGTTTATATAGTAAGTATTTGCTTTTGTGAATAAAACTGGCTGATTATTAATGCGCATAGGAAATTCAGTAACCCAAGAACGGTTTAAACGATCACACATGGTCAATGCATACAATTGAAACTACTCTTTCAAAGTTATTGATCTAAATGTGTCAGTATGTGAAATGGAAATAAATGGCATGACTGCAATGTCCGGCATTACTGGCATATGCCTGACAAAGTAAGGAAATATTGTCTGCAATATTGACAATTAAAGTTAGAATTACTTTAAACTTTTAATTCTAATTATATGGAGAAATATAAATGTTTCAATGCTCCATAGTACCAGAGACAATTTTTTAATCACAACAAGATCATTTAAAAGCTTTAAATCGAATCAATTCCCTGTAATTAGGAAAATATAGTTTCCTATACCATTGCCCATACATGGTACCTAACCATGTATTTTATATTGAGAAATATTGTCAAATAGTACCAGTCATTGTCGTTTATAACCAGTCAGTGGCAAAATACCAAAATTGCCGACTAATTCCGAGCACTGAAATGTGTACTTCGCTGAATATATTGTAAAAATTTTATTTCCAAAACTGCGATGTGTACTGCGTAGCTTTTACCGGCATCATCATCACTGGCCCATTTAGGCTTGGATTTGGATTACTAACATGCAAAAATCCAACTTTCAAGAATTTATGTCAGAAATAGCAATAAATTCTCAGAAAACAAAAAAGACAATTGCTCAGTTTAGTTGGGAAGGTATAAAAGGGCACAAGATTTGTTTCTCCGCCAGTTGAAATTAAAATACTTTTCATTACTTAATCCATTCATATATTATTCAAGACACCGTCTCGTTATGATTGTTAGAACATGCGATCCTTTAAACAATTAAAATTAAGTCATAACATTTTATTTCTTACGAGGAAATGATAATGGCTCATTGTTTAATTTGAGAAGCGTACAAAAGAAGAAATAAATCATTCCGATTTTGCTCTTTTATTGATTTGCTCAAACAGTGAAGCCTTGTATTTGATAAGCATAGCATCTATGTATCTCAACTTTACACCCTGTTTTAATGTATTCTTTGTGCAAAATATGTGTTTTTTCAACTCTGATTCGAGATATTTTACTTATTTCTTTCTTCTCGAAAAACGAAAGAAAAAAATGCTTCTTCTAGCTGAATCCGATTTCCCCCTATAAACTGGAGTGTGACTAAAGGGTTGACAAAAATCCGTTTCATTGTAAGACAACGATGCGATGTTTACTTATGTCATAATTATACCTAAATAGCAGTGTAAGGAAACAACAGTTCTTACTTTGTCCATGCTTTACAATTTATTTTGAATTTTCTTATTACCTGATATTTATATGAAACTAAGGAACAACACACATCAATGTGATCTAATTCTTTTTATTATATACTGTAAATGTATTTATTAAAAACCAAGTCAAAACACATTAATAATGGTGCCAGCAGTACTAGTTAGGCTAATAAAATTTAGCGTACATAAATATAGCACGATTTGTGAAGCTAAATTTCAAACTAACTTAACAAGAATTCACAGTCAACCATATTTTTCAATTTCAGCATTTGACAATCAAGTTTAAAAAATATCATTTTCTACAGAATGTCTGTCAAATAAGTTGTTGGTTGTGGCTTAAAATTGAAACCATAAATGAATTTCGAGACAGTTTACTTGTAAAGTTAAAACATGTTCCTTAAGAAACGGTAGTTTTTTAACGAAAGTAAAGTTTATGTCGACCTAAATTTAAAATAAATGTACATGTTAGAAAATAATGACAACAGTTTCCAACCATTAGTTTCCTTTTAGGAAATCCTGCCATTCGTTTGGCATTAGCTTGAAACGTAATATTGGGTTTTCAAATAAGTTTGCTTATGGAAACCCCCGTCACTAATTTAATATTAACCTTGTCAATGCCGTGCAAATATTTAAGGCTATACCGTCATGTATTTTTTTTAATTGGCTCTTGTCGATATTCCAAATTGAAAATATTTTCGAATGTCCAACAATTTAAATGGGTATGGAATACGTAAAAATCATAAATTGGGACGCTGCATATTTCTTATAACCTGCTTCAGTCACAGTCATAAACCCTAGTCGATTCGTTCAAGATAAAAAAATCCAAAATGGGATTTGGTGAAGCTTTTCTCAACATGCAGTTGGTTTACCAACGCATTTTCGATATGCCCTATTACTACGACATTGAGAAAAGGAAACTGCTTCCAAACCCAAAACTCAAAACGCGTTGGAAAATGCCAATTTGGCACTTCACTGAGTTCTGCGCGACTCTCTGCTTCACCTACTGCACATACCACTTCCGTAACATATTTAGCAAATACGAGAAGACTGGTACCATCGATCCCGAGGAAGTCATCATTTATTTCACTGTAGTAGCAATTGCAATCCAAGCCCTAGTAACAATGTACACGGTAGAGACCCTGACGAATGGGCCTACATTGACACCCAAATCTTGAAGCTTGGTGGGTGAAGTACAAGGGATGGCCAAGCCCAGAGACTACCAGATCTCAACGAGCTGGTTGCTTATGGAATGGCACTCACTCTCTGCAACTTTCCATTCATATGTGCAATCTACCCACTGCTTAGGGACTTGGACCCCATCAACCAGATATTGATGGAAAGCGTACCTGAAATTCCTCGACGTGTTATAGCTGCAGTTTCTTATTGGATTCCTGCTTTCTACGCAGCCAACACTTGTGCTGCGTTTCTCCTCTCCGTGCTTGCCGTTGTGCATGTATTTGAGCTGGAAACTGAGCGGAATTATAAACTCAGCATGGGAGAATCCATTCACAAAAAAAACTCCCCGGATTGAACGTCTCATTCAACCATTTCTTAAATTTGTTTTCCGTATTCTTGACAGAATTTTAAGAAGAAAGATCAATGCCATTGAAAACTCCATTCCTGAGCCATCATACCTGGTAGAAATCATGTCAACAAATCATTCAGATCAATTTGGACTCCTCAATGAACGATTCAAGATTTGTCGCCAGCGGCACATCAAAATATGGCTTCTGATGGAAACAAGCAATAGGACAGTTCAGCTCTTTGTTCCCACGATGACTGCCGTTGGAATGCTCATCTGTGTCATTTTTAACTATGCTATACTGACCCTGTATGATCGGGGATGATATCCTGGTGCTCATCATTCCTGGAATATTTCTGCTGATCGTGATCAACATGTTGATCCTATTCCTCTGCCATCATGCATCCCTTCCACTGATTCACACCACCGAGACCATCACGTTCTGGAGAGGTCGGCTAACTGGAATATTGGAGAGAAGGCAGGTAAGATGCATGCGACCCCTTGGATTCACAATTGGGAGCTTCTTCTATGCACAAAAAGACACTGCTTTGGATATCAATGTTATTTTAAATTCCACAATTTCTCTGCTTCTTAGTCAAATTCGCTAATATATCCATTTATGAATCTTATGTTTCGAAATTTAGTTGGACAAACTTTATTTTAGGTACGAATATATATACATATTTAAACTGATGGCATACACAATATATAAGGCTTACTGTTATAACATTACAAACTCATTGGAAACTATTGGAAGTTATTGATAAAATGTGTGCTTGCTACAAATATTCTAGACATATTTCAGTCTTATTTTACACCAAAACTGTAATATATCATGGGCTGCTTTCTCCGCAATCATCATCACTGGTCCATTGAGGTTTGAATTTGGGGGAGCAGGAAACACTGAGGCATCGGCCACTCTCAAGTTGGAAATTCCATTCACTCTAAAATTCAAGAATGAAAAATATTCATTCGCAAACCTTCTGTGCAAAAAATACCTTTTAAAAATTCAAACGAAGTCTAGTTTAACCTGAATTTTGAATCCACAACCGATCCCAAACTACATGTTCCCACGCCATGATAAGCTGATCCACTTTCTGCTGAGTACACACCTCCAATAATCCTTCGAAAGGAATTCATGTGCTCCACAAGCCGGATGAGGTTTCTCCCTATAAACTGCCCCATATTTCTTCATTGTTTCTGAGTTAATCATTCTAAACAAAAAATCAACTCCTTCCAGCATCACATCCATATCTGACGCACCTTCTCCTTCAAACATTTTGAAATCAATGAGGGCTAATTTAACATCATCAATCGAATCCCTTCTTTGTACGCTGTACTATTAAGTCTTAAACTCCCCTTGTTTTCGTTCTCGTGAGGAAAAGATGAATGCAAGAATTTATTTCTTTAGAATCTTTATCAGGACATGATGGATGAACGACTTGATAATCAGGCCAATCTCCTTCGCCGTCTTGTTTGGCTCTTGATGAAACAACGAAAGCTTGTAGGTCCTACAATCGGTTGTCCAAAAACTCCCCCCATTTTCATTGAGCATTTCTCAAATTCTTGGTTATTTTCAGGTATTGTGGGAATGTACGGAGTTATTGAGTCGTTGTATTGAATGTTGCGCATGGTGAACATCAGATGGTCACAAATTTGTCCTACAGAAGCCAGCTCATGTTTCACAGGAATCCCTGCTGATCAACTGTCTCGAGGGGAAATATTCCCGAAGAGATAATAATCTCTTTGGAAGCATGGGCTATTTGGGGGATTCCATGTCGCTCGTATATAATTCCATACGCTTTCTTTTCATCGTCAATTAAAATCTGACAAAATTAATCTTTTATGAGTATACTTTCAATTGTCCTTCTGAAAGGCTTGAAAACAAAATACCTGAGTTGCAACTGAGTACGGGATGAACTGTTGATCATTTCGTTATAGGAACTCGACCTTTGACCCTGTTTCATGGCTTTTGCTAGCGGTGTGAAACTCTCAGTTTGATGGCCATTTGGATCCGCAATGATGGGAAATCCGAGCTCTTTTCCCAGGTCAAACCAAATCGGAAGAATGGGTGGTGTGTCGGTGTCAATTGTGATAGGTCCATTGTGTCCGTAATTATCTGTACATAAATATATTTTATCGTTTCAATCAACTTTATATTGAAATTGTTATTATAATTTCTGTTTACTTAAGTAATCCCCTGTAAATAACTCTCCGATGAAGTTTTCATTTTTCTTGAAAAACTCGAGAACATTTGAATAGCTCCAGCTGCTATCATTGAGAAGTTTGCGTAATTATCATAATCTTTTGGGCTTCCTCGGCTGTGACCCATATCATTATGAGAGCCGATCCACCCAACATTTTCCCGAGGTGGCACGTAATAATTCCACCTGTATCTTGGGATGCATTTCGCTGAGGAAGAGAAGGCCAGAAATAATTGGTATCGGGATCATAACCAACCCAGTTGATTAAATGAGGCACTTGAGAGCCGGGAACTGGCTGACCTCCTGCTTCCAGCAAAAGTACATTGTATTTCTCAGAAAGTCGAGATGCAATCACGCATCCTGCAGAGCCGGCTCCAACTGAACTCCACAAACATAAAATCATCAAGTTCAAATAAAAAATTATGTCAAAATTGTCTTAATTTACTTACCCACAATAAAATCATATTCCCGAACTCTTGGAAGATTCAAATCTTTCTCAAGCTCATCCAAAGTTCGTTTTTTATCCTCCTCCAAATACTTTTTGGCGTAGAGTGAAATGAGAACAGGAATTGAACAAAACAACGGAAGAGAGCTTCATTGTTTTCACCAAAACATTTAATGCAATAATTTAAACAAATGTTTTTATCCCATCAAAACCATTTTACTGGACAAATTTAACTTTACATCTCACAAACAAAAATGTCCAAGAATAACTTACAAGTAGGTTTGACTCCGCATCTGTGTTCTGTTTTCATTTAATCCACATATCCTCTTCATGCACTTTTGGTAAAAGATATGAAAACATTGTGGATGTGACTGACTTTGTGTGAGATGAGCTCTCTGAATATAGTGATAATATGCACAGCAATCTGGGAGCACGTTTGGTAAACATTCCAACTGTTTTGTGATACTCAATACAACACCAGTTAATTGGTACAAAAAATTGTGTAATATACATATAATGCGTATGAATGTACCTTTTATACTCTTGAATGCATAGGTTGATCAAGTGTTCTCACAGCAGAATCCTCATGAGTTTTTTGTATCATTACTGTAATGAATGTGTATGCACAAACAATAATTAACAAATATTATTAGGAATAACTAATGAAAGGCTATTAATCTGTTTTACCATCAAACATAAGCCCTACCGCCGCATAAATTAGTGTGTGCGTCAAATTAATAGCTGCGACTATTGCCAGGACCGGTTCTAGGAAACAAGGATCAATGACCTAATTATGCATTTAATATAATTCACAGACAACAATTAGCAAACGCATAATCTACATTGGGAAACTCTTGCAATACAGATGAATATAAATATAAATGATTCAATGAGAGAGTCGTTGTTTCATTGAGCTCTCCGACGTACGATATGAAACAAAAAGACATCATAGTTTTGTTTGTGTGGCTTTGCACCTTGTTGAAAACAATGCGGAGCAAGTCATACTTTATGAAGACTCCAACTTCAAAGGTAAATAGGAATCATCTAAGAATTTTATCAATAAATTTGACAATACTTCTTTAATGCTTTTTAGGAGATTATATAACTCTAACTCTATCCGGAATGAGTGCGTCACTCTCCCAGAGTACTGGTATGACAGGGCATCCTCCATCAACACTCAAAACAACTGCGTAATAGCTTGGTCATACTCAAGCTGTGTCTCTGGAAGCTCAGAGCGAATTGCCCCCAGGAACACCTCTCCATTCTCAACTATCTGGAATTGAACTTGATGATCAAATCCGCTCAGTTCAGCTATGCTCAGGGCCTGCTCAAGAAACTGGTGGTCGTTGGGCTGGAGTTCGGTCACATTATTATCATAGAATTAGCCACAGTGCTTCAGAACTGGATGGAGGAAATGAAGAGCTTCACCAAGCAGCTCGACGTCATGCAGAATATCTTGCAGAAAATAATATATTAGTTGCATCGTCCACATCCCAAAATGTAGGGGAAGCTGTAAGGAAATCGAGAGGAAGAAGCTGTGAGAAAGGTGATAAGAAGTTGGTATAGAGAAGAGCGTCATTATGATTACAAACAACCCGGTTTTAGAGAAGAAACCCGTCACTACACAGCTCTTGTTTGGAAATCAACAACTGAAGTGGGAATCGGAGTCGCTGGAATCAAATCAAGAAAGTTTATGTGGTGGTCGCTAATTACAATCCAGATGGAAATAGGAATGGAGAATTTAATCAAAATGTAGTTCCACAGCAAAGATTCGCTGAGTTTCCAGTTGTGTTTTATGAACATAACAATTTCGAAGGAGAATCTATCAAAATGGAACTTATTGGAGGATGTCATAATTTTCCAGAAGGTTGGCATGATAGAGCAACTTCAGTTGATGCTGACTATAAATGCATAGTGGGTTGGGAACATTATGGATGTGTAGGAAAATCAGTGAAAATTAAAAATCAGAAAATTTCAAATCTCGGTGATTTGGGATTTAATGATGTTATGAGCTCATTTAATTTATGTTCTACTCTTTCTGAAAACAATTGAAATTCTTTCGGAAATAAAAATTCCTACTGAAAAAAGTAGTAACCCAAAAAGTACATAAAATGCTCCTGTAATGTGCTTCAGAGTCAAATTATCCTGGTTGTTTTCATCGTGCTTCATTTTTTCCTTTGTTTGATTTGTCTCCTTCCACCATTTTAACTTGGGAAGGTGGACATTATAATACATGTCCATTTTGTCCCAAATATCGGCCAGGTGAAATAAGCGTATTATATCATAAAACCTATTTGATGCCCCGAAAAAGCCAGGTCTTCAAAAGTTTCTGGCAGAAAGCCAAAGTCAGGAAATGCGAGTAGTGTGACAAGTTTTGAACGGTAAGCGTTCGTGATAATGATTCCAAAGAGAAGCCAAAGCGAGGCGAAAGAGAGTAGGGATGGGAATCGGGGAACTGGTGGGGCATTCTGTTCCAAAAGAGTTGCCAGAATGAAGTGGAATTGTGTGCTAAATGTCCATCTGTTTCTTGTTTTTGAGATAAGGTTCGATTTAAAAGCAAAATAAAGGAAACATAAGCTGAGCGCTAAGGAGAAAATAATGCTGACCCACATCCCTAGGTCAAACGGCCAGAGAAGAGCTGCAGGGCTGAACATTTCCTTTGGTTGTGCAGTAACAAATGCAAGACATCCTGAAAACGTTCAAGGTCAATTATAAACAAAAGAAAAGTTAATAAATTGAAATTGAAAGAGAAACATAGTAGACTTTACCTATCGCATAGAATGAATCTGTAAAATCGATGTAATTTACTGTAACAAAAAAATGAAATTATTTTCCAAACAAACTGCAAAATGAATGTAAATAAAATGGTATATATAAGCTACTTCTTTTTGGAGTATTCACAGTTGCAATCCCTAGGTCTGCCCTTTCTGATATCAAATCACCAGTTACTCCAATCCACGTCCCGTTTTCCAATTGAAAACCAGTTCCACCTCCGCCTTTCGTTCCATTTGCGTCAGTTGACACAAACATTTTGTAAGTAAAGTTGAATTTTACCTGCATATAGAAAACTGAATATGAATTCAAAATTTGAACAATTTACTTTCAACAGGTTAGTTACCATTAAAAAGTCTTCAAACAGATTTTTCCAGTGTCCTCTTCTCGCATTGTTGACCTTGTTCCAAGGAGGATCAGCCTCAATTAATGTTGTGATGGGCATGGACACACGAAGCGTTTTTCCATTTAAATCCCAAACAAAATCGGGAAAATAATCGACACTGGCTAAAGGCGAGCCATTCTCTCCAACTGGAAGGAACACAAGCCTCGGTTTGCCCCCAAAATTGCAAAAGAAACACACTGTGCTCACAACCAACTTTTGGGTTTGTTTATCATGACCTATCGCAATTTTAAACTTTAATTTATTCGGAAAATCCTCATTCATCAGCAACATTTGATGAACGCTTGGATCAGCTATGACAATGAAGAAATCCTCATCTTTTCTGGCAAGGGGAACATACGCAGGTGCAATAATGTTATGAATCCTTTTCAACAACGAGGAGTTCATGGAACTTATCGTCATAACAGTAACTAAGCAGCGACGACTTTTTCTCCGATAATTGGAAATCAAGTGGGAAAATCTTATTGAAATTTTCCCGTTTAGTTTTATGACGTACGTGCTTAGTGAATCGTTTGCCGTTTTGTGAAGTAGAAAGTCAACACTTTCTCCATTGCCCAAATGATCTTGCAACATGAGGAGCGAGCATTGGTCAAACTTCCCTTCTAGTAGTAAACTTGCAACAAATTTACTTGAGTAATTTAAAAATGAAATCGAACAACTAGTTTTCATAATGCTAAGGATAACTAACAATTTGAGTAGACAAGCGCAAAAAGATAAGTTTGGGGACATTTTTCAATTTTCTACCAAAACGACTTGTGGAACTGAAAGTTGGACACGAGTAGCTGGCAAGTTATAAAATATTATGCTAACATTGACTTCTGTACTCAACTACTAAAAGTAGAATTTGAGGGTGTTTCTTCGTTAACAAAAATGTTACCGACCTGAAGAAACGTATCGATTTGACCTTCAACACCTAATTTATTTTGATATGATGCTAATTTTAGCCAATTCGTGTTTTCTTCTCTTCAAACGTTTTTTCTGTCGAATGTAATTAAAATTGTGATACTGATCGCAATTGCTAATTAATATTTTATATGAACTTCTATAGCCAGTGTTCGGAATTTCCCGGCAATATTGGTATTTTGCCACTGTGTGGTAATAAATGACAATATTGACTGGTAATGTGTGACAATATTTCCCCATGTAAAATACATGGATATGGATGTGTAGTAAGGTAAAGGCATAGGCAAATATATTTTCCTTATTACAGAGAATAGTTTAGATTTAGAGCTTTTAAATGGTCACGTTTCGAGTTAATGTTAGTCTTGTGTAACAAGGACCATGAAAAACATTGATATCACTCTATCTAATTAAAAATTTAATTTTTGAAGTAATTATTGACACTTATTGTCAATATTGCCAACAATAATTCCTTATTTTGTCTGTCAAATTGCCAGTAATGCCGGCCATTGCAGTCATGCCATTTATTGCCATTCCGAACACTGTCTATAGCCAATTAACTAACACGCATTTTTCTAATTAAATTCCATGTTGCTACATTGATCGAGCAAATGCTTTTAATAAACTTGTAAAAGCTGATCAATCATCATTGATCCTAATCACTTTATCAATAAATCAGCAATCATTTCATGCAATTAATATGCCTCATAATAAGTAAGTGGAGGCTTACGGGAGAAATTTTGATAGACATACGATTAGTGTAACTGTTTACTAACTTGGAATGCGTTTTGATACGTTATTCATATTACTGCGTGTACTTTTAAATTTTTACATGTAGTCAAGAATGTCAGCATAATATTCTTGTTCACTTAAAAGCACTTCTTGGAATTAGTGTCCTTGCCTTGGTACAAAAACAATGACAGAAAATTGATGTTCCTGCTGATTTGTCAACAACGAAAAGTATAAAAGCACACACATAAAAGGGAAAAGCCAGTTGATATTATTCCGGTATTCCAAATATTTGCAAATACTAAATATCAATTTTAGCTGACTTATTAGACTTTTTTAGTAGCCCGATGAAAATTCGAATAATTCGTCATGCAGTCGACCAAAATTTATTATCTTTCCCTTTTTCTCAAATGGTAATACTTTGAATTCGTTAAAAAAGATTTAATTTGCAATATTTTCCATCGAATCTGTTTTTTTTATCTGAACAATTTGTACTTCGCTTATAGTTAATTTATAAAAACCATACAAACAAACCATAACAACATGCAATTAAGTATTTTGTCTTGTAATAATTTAGCCAATCATTCAATTCCAAAATTGCAGTATATCACTGGCTGCCTTCTCCGCTAACATCATAACAGGACCATTTATATTCGCATTTGGAACCGCAGGAAAAACCGAGGCATCAGCTACTCTCAAGTTTGAAATGCCTTGTACCCTAGAAAATCCGGAAATAAATGCAAGTTAGCCTGATTATTGCTGCTAATAAGCAGAAGTTTTCTAATTTCACCTGAATTTTGAATCGACAACGGAACCCAAACTGCATGTTCCCACTCCGTGATACCCTGAGTGAATCGTTTGGGTAATGACGCATCTCCAATAATCCTTGGAGAGGAATTCAAATGACAAGCATGCCGAATGTGGTTCATCCCCGTAAAACGTTCCATATTTCTGCATCACAGTTGAGTTGATGATATCAAACGCCAAGTCAATGGCTTCCAAAACCACATCAGCATCCGAACTACCTTCTCCTTCCAAATATTTGAAGTCAATCAAAGCCAACTTGACGTCATCATTCCGAATGCCACTTCTATAAGCTGTGGCGTTAAGTCTCATATTTCCCCTGGATTTCGGTCGACCAAGAAGTAAGTAAATACAGGAAGTTGGAGCCTCATTCCCTTCGGGAATGGGGCACATTGGAACATAAATGATTTGGATATCCGGCCAGCCTTCCTGTCCATCCTGCTTGGCCCTTGAGGAAACTATGAAAGCTTGTGGTCCTTGATTTAAATAGCCAAGAATTCCTTCCCCAGTTTCATGATATTTTTGGAGCATCTCTTCAAAATCCTGTTCATCAGGCATTCTTGGAATGTAAGGAATTATTGAGGCGTTGTACTGAATTTTATTCAGGTCGAAAATGAGGTGGTCGATCAAATTTTGACCTACTTCAGGCAGCTCATGCTTCACAGCAATTCCAGCTTCTTCCAATTGGTCACGAGGACCAACTCCAGATTTCATTAAAAGAAGGGGCGAACTAAAAATCCCTGAAGAAATGATAACCTCCTTGGAAGCATGGGCTATTTGCGGGATTCCATGTCGCTCGTAAACAATCCCGTAAGCTTTCTTGTTTTCATCAATAAGAACCTGATGAAAATATTATAAATTAAGAGAAATGTTACGTTTAAGAATTGAAACAAATAGTTTACAACACTCACCTGTGTAGCAATCGAGTAGGCATTAATAGTTAAATTTTGCCTGGAGTTTTTAATCGGCTTGATATATTGGTTGTAAGAGCTTGACCGTTGACCCTTGTTGATTGCCTTGGCCATTGGAGTAAAACTCTCAGTTTGGAAACCATTCGGATCCCCAACTTTGTATCCAAGTTCGTTCGCAACATCAAACCAAATTGGAAGGAAGGGTGGTGTGTCCGTGTCAATAGTTATGGGCCCTTCATGTCCATAATTTTCTTAATGGGGGAAAGAATTAAACTTATGAATTTCCTCAAGCAGGAATTTTCTAACACTTGTTTTTTCTATTTTACCCTCATGATCTCCAGTGAACAGTTCACCAATGAAATTTTCATATTTTGAAATGCTCCAAAACATTCTCATATATCCAGCTGGAGTCATTTGCAAACTCCGCGTAATTATCATAATCCTTTGGACTTCCTCGGTTGTGTACCATATCATTATGAGAGCCAGAAACCCAGCATTTTTCCAAGGTGGGAAATGATCACACCATCCGTATCCTGTGAAGCAAACCGTTGTGGAACGGAAGGCCAGAAATAGTTTGTGCCTGGGTCATAGCCAACATGTTGAACAAAATAAGGCACCTGAGAGGCTGGCACGGGTTCTCCACCTGCTTCCAGTAAGAGCACATTGAACTTCTCTGATAAGCGTCTGCAATTATACACCCTGCCGTTCCCGCTCCAACTAAATTCCATTCAGAAGCACACTCACGATAAATAACTCAGAGATAAAAATTTAATTAGATGAATTTTGAATGAGATAAAATTACCACGATGAAGTCATATTCTTTATTCTTGGAAGATTCAAATCTTTTCTAACTCATTTAAAGTATTTATCCGGTCCTCATCCAAGTATTTCCTTGCATAGAATTGAATAAGAAGGGGAATTGACCCGAGGACAAACGCCGCAAGCTTCATAATCAAGTAATAATATTTTCTCCTTTTATTCACAACAGTGTTATTAATAATCACAAGATGAATGCTCTTCACGTCAAACCACATCACCTGCTGTGTTCTCCATCCACTATGATTTCTTTCTGACATCATCATCATCATCACAAATTCTCAGAACAACTGCGACTGCAAATCTCATACATACCAATGAAGCTACTTCCATATAAAACAGGTTTATATCTTATCTCACTGGATTTTTACACTATAGAACTCTGTGAGCATACTTTCCCAAATAACGATATATCTTATAAATAAAGCTGAAAGCAGTATTCAATACTTGCAAACTTTGGTTTCGCACAAATAAAGTAATGCTTCGATAGTTTGCAGACGCTGATATAAAACAAATCAGTTTCCCCAAAGTAAATTACCCTGGATCGAATATATAAGCTAAAATCATACATTTGTAGCTCTTTGAATTACCTAATGTGAAATTCAGTGTATATTTTGTTTGTCAAAGTACTTTGTTTTCATAACAACGCTCAATATTTTTTATCAAATCATAGTACTCATGTATATAAACCAATGTACATTTCCATGAAAAAGTGGCATAATATTTTTCGTCTGAATTATTATATGGTTTTCGATGAAATGTAAGAATGTTTTAGTACCCATTGTTTTATGTTGTATAAATAGGAACTGCAAGGAGCAATTTGGCAGAGATGATTTATGTTCTTGTAAGTC
>LJIJ01004368.1:0-15052 GCA_001718145.1 Orchesella cincta
AACGAGAGAGATCATTCCCTCTAGCAAACTCAATGATACATACACGTCAAAGCAACCATACAAATGAATCACGTCACCTTTCCCATTTCTTCTCTACATTATGTAATTTCAATGCCTTCAAAACCGAGAAGCATGATACCGATACTTTTCTTACAATTATTTATACACAATAAAACTTTGTCTTCAGTCACCAAAGAATAGTAAACTACATAAAAACATGTGGGGCATTATGATTAATTATTATCGGATCTGCTGTAAAAATAAAACTTAATAATGGATACACAAAGTCCATAATATTGAATTAAAGAAAACAAAGAAAAAAGTATTTTCTTGAATAAATATATGAGAAAATACTTTTATCTGCTGTCACTCGCCAGACTCTCAAGCTGGCAATCCATTTCAGTTTTGACAGCATCCATCTTCAGAATGCAGATATCTATCTCGCAACCAAATCCAAGTCCCTCCACTCTTCAGCAAATAGTTGAGGGCAGTCGGCATTCAAACCGCTGAAAAAATTCAAAGCTGAAAATATATGAAAGAATTGTTAATTAAAAAGTTGGTTATTTTCTTGTAATTCTACAACCGACAATATATTTTTACTTACTTCTTATCATTCTCGAAAAATTGCCGTAGCTTGGAAAACTGGCTGTCAGAAAACAACCCAGAATTCCCCTGTGGTCCACCTATTTTACTCAGCGCAGTTCAACATATTGATACATTTGAATGGCGTCGTCCACTTGTTCCAAAAAACGCAATACTGAGGATAGAGATGCTTCTCCACCTCCGATATTTTCAAATATTTGAGTCGCATAGCTCCAAAAAAGTGGAGCTGGATGGCTCATCGCTGCCTGAGGTACTCGGATTTTGATAAATTCATTCCACTTCTGGCTGAATTCCTCACACTGGAATATTTCCAAAAAAGTTAATGCAACTTATATTAAGCAGATATACGGATGTAATATTATTTTTAATACCGTCTCCTGCACGCTCAGAAGTTGATGCTGATTTTGACGTAGCAAGACTCGAATTCGCTCCACCTCTGAAACTATTCTCTCGTCGTTCTCCATACTTTTGGATATATTACACAATACTTTCCAATTTCCTGAAAATACACCCAAAAAATTAGCATTAACAAATCGTATGTGGTGAATGCCGATGATTGTAAGAAATTGAGAGACAGGTGACAATTTTAGTCTGTCATTTACACAACAATAACGTAATTTCTGATAGTCAAGAAAAACATGAAGTGAAGACAAAACAGCGTACTTACATGACTTGAATTAAATGTAATCATTTAATACAGCTTCCACACAAGTTCATTTTTTAAACCACGACCTCCTGTTAACTTAAATTCATAACTGCAATAAGTCAAGATAGTTTAAAAACTCACCCATTCAATCTTTACTGCCTATCACAGCGCTTTAAGATTGGATGACAGAATGAGTTTGATACACTTCACAATGTCGTCAAACAGACAATTCATTCTCGCAGGCTCTTATGGATACGAAATTTTTTTTATCATCAATTCTCACACCAAAAGCAGTTTTTAGACCAAAATATTGTGAGGCACCTGATGGTATCCTTTAAAATTAAAAAAAATCATGATAACGGTTCTGGGGGCCATTTTTGCCCACGGACCAACGTTTTAGGTACAAAAACAGGTATTTGAACTCCTACAAAAATTTTGCTACGAGCTCCCCCTTAGGTATCTTCACTATTGCAACATGTAGGTTCTTGGCTTCATTTCGCCACCCTTGGCTAAGGGGGAGCTAGTGGGAGACCGCCGCTATGGCTGCGTGTAATTAATGAAAAACACGAGTCATAAAGCTTGGGATGAATCAAAAACTAGATTTTTTGGGTTTCCTTCGTTTAAAAGCAATTGTTGTTCATATGTTAGGTATAATATCCACTAATACGTTTCATTTGGAAACAAACTAAGCAATAAAGTGAAGTTTTTCATTGTCAGACTAAAAATTTTCTCGACTTCCAGAGCTGATGGCGGCGGTCTCCCACTAGCTCCCCCTTAGCCAAGGGTGGCGAAATGAAGCCAAGAACCTACTGTTACTGTAGTGAAGATACCTAAGGGGGAGCTCGTAGCAAAAATTTCGTAGGAGTTCAAATACCTGTTTTTGTACCTAAAACGTTGGTCCGTGGGGCAAAAATGGCCCCCAGAACCGTTATCATGAATTTTTTTTAAATTTAAAGGATACCATCAGGTGCCTCACAAATATTGTGGTCTAGAAAATTGCTTTTGGTGTGAGAAATGATGATAAGAAAATTCATATCCATAAGAGCCTGCGAGAATGAATTGTCTGTTTGACGACATTGTGCACTGACAAGAATTGAATTGAAATATCGAGTTTAAAAACAGAAGTGATCTTTATTACTTCACAAATATGTGTTTGAAAATTTCAAATCATTTTGTGTAGTCCACGTAAGCAAAAACACAACCAAAGTAGTTGAAACAAAACTAAAAAATGAACCCAAGAGCAGCTGCATTAATGGCTGGTTGCGAATATTTTCAATTCACTTTTACTTCGAAGTGCCAACGTTCAAAGCAGTTATTTCAAAAATAGCTATTTTATTACTTGGGAATATTATCACTAGCCGATTTATCTACTGTAACCATAATAATAATTAATGTTTCTGAAGTACAGACAGTTTTTTCATAATGACAGATGGATCATAAATAATGAGTGTATCAAATACAGTGGTAACACACATCACCCTTTTCTTCCGTCTTACTCACTCGATCTCATTTTCTGATCAAACTCCTGTTTAGCTTTCCGCTCATGTCTGTTTTCCAATCTGGATCTGGGATCTGAAAAAGGGGAAAATGATCACAAAGCCTTTTGTATGCAATGGCTTTGTGAGGTATGACTGCGTATTTTACACTTGTTTGGGAGATGCTACACTCGCACACGAGAGTCAACCACAAGGAAATTGATGAATGTTTATGAGTTTATAAGGGTTGGAGACGGGTAATGACTTTTGTGTGTGCTTGCCTTGCCAATCCAATGCTCGAGTTATAAGTACAAGCAGTTGCAGCTAGGCAGGCAGATATTGCTGCCGGGCAGCACAATCCTCCTGCTGCCGTTTGGGCAGCAATATTCTGCTGCCTTCCAAATCGTCACTCGGTCTGCTAACACAGGCGGATAGGCGAATTTTTAAAAACGGTTGAAGAAGGTTGATATTAAGTTTCAAAGGCAATTCGGGTACGCTCTTTCGACTGGGAGTGAAAGTTTTTTCCTAAACCTCCATCAACCGCATGAAAACGGTAGGGTAGCAGAATTTCTGCTGCCGTGTCCTATCCTGTCCATGTATAGGGCAGCAGAATTCTGCTGCCCGTCAGCAGTATCTGCCTGCTAGCTGCAACTGACAAGTGAATGAGAGATGAGAAAAGCATCAGCATTCTGAATGTAGCCAAAGTTCTCATTATTTTCTTGATAGACGTATCGTACTCTTGAGTGTGTTCTCTTTAGATATATGTATGTATTCAAATGATGCTTGTATAATTACTCCAAATGCAATTCCCTTCACATTCAATAATACATTCTATAAATGGAAATGCAAAATTTCCCGTATATATTTCTCATAAATAAAAACCTTTTACATATAAACATCTCTCAAAAGTACAGATTGTTTAGGCGTATATACAAAAAAGTATTTCACGAGGGTATTTCATGCTTAAATTACAAGCAAGTGCAAGATATATATTGTATTGTATATGCTATGTGTCAGTAGAGGGTATATTATCAATTCCACATCCCAACTTCCAGGTAGCAACAGAGAAACATGATCTTGTGAAAAACGCCCAAATCAATTTGCGCGTTAAAAAGGAAAAGTTATCGCAGTCCGAGTTAAAAATATAATTAATTTATAAAAGTTCCTTGTCACGACGAATAGTGTAAATACTTTTCCTCAAATAACTAGGGGTGGGTTAATAGATAAAAGCTTGTCATTCAAATCTGAAAGATAATCCAACATGCCTGAATTGGGATGTGCATCACTTTTTTGATATCGCTCATGGCTAGAAAGGACACTGTTGAATAGCATTTCAGGAGGTGGAGTATATTAATCAACTTTTATGCGTGTTCATTAAAAATACGGCAATATATTTGAAAATATACATAAACCATTCTTTGAAAATAATTTTTGAATAGAGTGCGAGAGTTTCAACAGTTGGCTTTGAACTTTTATGACACTTACAACTCATCAAGGAACTGGGTCTAGGCGATTTGCCTTAGGAATTTTGCCCTTTTGGGTCATTTTGCCTTTTCCCACTTTGCCCTTGCAAATTTTGCCCTTGCAGAAATTCTGCCCATGCGGTTCAACTGTAAGCGTGTTTTGTCTGAGCGTAAGTTTCTGGTGGGTGTTTCCAGGAAATATTGGAAATATTAGTAAAGGCTATATTAGTAAATCTTTTCTAAGTGAGTCTGAATTGGTTTAGGTTATTTGCTAGTTCACAATCGCATTCGTGGCGTGACTCTATCCCAATTATCTCATAGATAATTGCTGCGTAGTCAGTGGTAAGCAATTTCTTACAAAAGCGTACTTTATTCTCGGTCATTTCACTGGAAGGTTCAATGGTCATCGGTTTCGAATAATGAGTTTAAAACCATTATTCGTTTGTATTAATTTTTAGCCTTTTTGGTTTGAGTATAAAATACCAGAGTCCTAACTACTCGGGTGTCCACCTCATCGGAGCATCTCACCTTTCCCGTGGCCTACTTGCTGTCTATATTTCCAGCTCAACTTTCAGTCAGCCTATCGACGGATTACCTTCCATCAGGGTAAATTTAATATAATATTTAGAAGTTGATTATTTTGTACGAACTTTGGGAAGTCACAGGAAATCCTGTTGACCAACAAAGTTCCCACGGCCACTTGAGAGCCCGATGTAAGCAAATTGCTGAACGGTTCCTCTACAAGTTTTCTTCGCTAACGACGGGTGTAATTGTAAATATATAAAGTTAAAGAGTCGCGTTTTAAGAGTCTTCTACCTAATTGCGCAATCAGGTCTAGTCTAGTTTTACCTCGTTTCTCTACAGAGGTTAGTCTGACTAGGATGATTTTTTTAGTTAAGCGTTAATTTTCATTAGCTAAGAGTACCATTTTTCTTTTTATTTGGGAAATCTATTTCAAATGTTCCATAAGTAATGATAAATAAATGATTCCCGTACTTTTTCTTAATTTAAACCCATTTTTGTGCAAGTTAATTCATTACTGGACGGCTCAATTCGTTTTGTATTCTCATAAAAGCAAGGGCTCATGCCCGATTTTTCATTAATTTCATCCAAATTCCTTGGCTCATCATCACTACATTGAAAGAAGAACTCCAATCTCCCAATTTTCCGTAGAGATTGATTATAAATTCATAGGGAATCAAGCATCAAAGGCTTTCTTTCCCTTTTCAAAATAAACGCCCGTGACAATATCTCCTTAGCATGAAATTTTAATCTATGCAATTTTTTTTGGGTAATTTGGAATTGATACTTTGAGTCAGTTTGTACTGTAACTGTAAGCTCTATTTTGCTTTGGTTTAAATTTTTTGGGCCATAAAGTACATTATAAATATGACTATGCAGTCTCGAAATCAAAACATCGTTCGTTCGTTCTTGCAAAAGTCTTGTAAAGAGGTTTTGTTTCAAAAAAATATATTTTCGAAAGTTCGCAAAAATTGCCTGAAATAATTACTCAGATTCAAACTAAAGTGTATTTACTTGTTTTTCAAAAGCTGGAAAAGTGCATGTTTGATGGAAGTATAATCCTTGAAATTGTACCCTAACAAACTCATTTCGAGTGCTTCGTCATCCATCACTGTGTGTTGGAACAAGTAATTGACTAGAATATAAGATAGTTACATGTATCGACCTATATTCGGCATTTGCATCATGGTCAGTCTGCTCAAGTCTCGCTGTCATGTGTTTGTCGTCCCCACCCAACATAGTTTTTCCATTTTTCAGGCAAGCAAATTACGTGGTCGTACCGTGCTCAGGAATAGATTGAAAAGTCAGTGATGCACTGGCTAGGGAGTGATTCCACTACTTTTAATGGGGAAACTTGTGGTTTGTTCTTAGCAAATACAAATGTGTTCATATTTTAGGTTTCTTACAAACCGCTACACACAAAATAAACAAAAATTTAAAAATGTACTGTATTCCCTTCATTTTGAGGAAAGCTTTTCAAGGCTTTTGGAGCTCATTTTGAGGAAAAGATGGTATTTTCCTCATTCATTCCTCTCATGTGGGAGTTGTAGAAGGAGAGTCAAGAATAGTAAAACGCTTACTAGAAGGACTCGATAAGATTTTTGGCAGTTGTGTGGCATAATATCGCATTTTCTTTTCAGAACACAGGGACAGATAGGACAAAGACAAACATATCCATTTTAATGTACTGATAAGCACTGGAATACCCCAAGTATCTAGGGAACTCCATTTTTGACCAAAATGGAAATAGGTATAATATAATACATATATTCTCTCTTTATGTCTCCTTTCCTTTTCATGATCTCTTCCCGTTTTTTCACGAGCATGGCAGCATGATAGAGAAAGATGTAAGTTGTTGCTCTCACTGTAATAACTACTTCATGCATGCATAACAATCCAATGCATCACTGCTAACAAGACGACGCGAGCGTTTTTCCAACAACAAAAAACGAGGAGAATAAGACATCATTGCATTGTATTCTAATATTCTATCCCATTCCCCATCCTCCCTATAATAATACACGTTCCTCCGGAGAAGTAAATAAGGCAAGAAGATTGTATCTTTTGAATGTATAAAACTGACTTGCAAATGGAAAATTCGTTGTAAATCGCCCTTGTTGTTGCTAACCCTCAAAAACCGACTTGTTTTCTTACTCTTTAGATGGATGGATGCATGTAAATATGGTAAAATGTGTGAATAAATAGCGCAGCCTTTTTTAGAAAACAAGAACGGTACAGGCTTGAATTTCTCAAGGAGCGACGGCAGTAAACTGACTTGGCTTCAAATGAGGAAGGCACCATCCTGCTCCTGCTGTTTTTCATGTAGGCATGAAATCGTGTTAGTTGAGTGTAAGTTGTTGTTTGACATACCAAAAACGAAAGCATATTAAGCCCTAAACCAACCATAATCTATAATAAACATGCTCATTTTCAAGAACCGAATACGAAAAACCGAGGTGTAGCGTCTAAAGCCATGTGCCAGACGTGACGATTGCCGCATACTCTTAATGATACATCAAAAGACTGTCGGATCTTGCTGTAATGTATCTTACATTTAGTACATTTATATTTAGCGGCTGTATGACTCGTTGTACACATGTTATATTTTGACATTGGTACTATAATGATGGGATACGAAAGGCAACAAAACACGTCGCACCAGTTTTCGATTAATTTAATCAATTTTTAAGCATGCTTGTTGTATCAGAAAAATTTGTTCGGCATTAAAATGTGGATTGCTAACACCAGCAAAAGATTTAGCCAGTATCAAGACTACGTTTGGTTACAACACCGAAGCATTTAGTCAGTTACAATATTTAGCATTTTAGCTCTATAGTTTCTGTGTTACATTGCCTTCATTTAACGATAGGAATTTTAATCAGACTCAAGCTACGGCTGGCCACAACAAAATCTGAGTGTCTGTTGATGTAGCATGTAGAGAACATGGCGATTACCGCTGCTAATCACGGCGTGTGGCTTTTGCTAGCACGACTTTTGACGCACAACCCAAGAAAAGACTTTTTCTTCAAACAGCTTAAAAAAAGAGATTTCTTGTTCTTTGTGAAACAGTAAATGTTTATTCAGGCTCACAGTAAATGACTATTTTATTTTACGGGGACAACAGAAATTAAACAAGGATAAAAAATACTGAATGCTTGACAGAATACAGATTCTCCAGTTTTTCACATCTCATCACGGGTTCTTGAAGCAGTATTTAACAAAAATTCTTAAACAAGGGTTTAGAATGGGATGTAAATGGAAGAATGTGCAAGTATGTCTTTTGGCAGGTGAACGCCTTAAGACGACTTCAGGATTAACTTTATTTTTGTTCGTCTTACTTCATAATCTCTGCACTCCTAAACAAAACGATGGAATCAAAATGAAAACGCTACTTTTTATGACCACATGCTTCCAAGACATAAATACGCGAAAGCCATCTGGATATAATGAATAATGGGAGATAAAAGAGCTGTGGTTTTTAATTTGCATAATAAAACTTGCCAACAACAGTGCTTAGCTGGGCGAGGAGTTTACCCAGGTTTATAATAGATAGAGTAACACTTAAAGCTGTTTCATTGGAGCTTTTAAGGTGAAACACGTTAAAAGTTGCAGAACCCAGACGAGTTGTTCGGTTAAAATCATCTGCATACTTGTGGGCTATTACTATTTATGTAGAAGATAGTGGCAGAAGGTATTTCCCCTTTAATTACGGTATAAAGTAACGATACATGGTGTTTTACCAATTTGTAAAGATGACTTCTTTCTGTATCCGTTCATTTTGGTGTAAGTAATTTTTCTACAATACTATAGCGTTAGAAGGCATCGTGTTTAGTTGAGGTAAAACGTAACAGTAGCCGTAAAAACTGACGACTGTTACACCAATTTGCTAAACTATAGTTTAAATTTTCTACGAATGCACCGAAGTTAAACAAAAACTTTTCATGAGGAAAAACTTCGTTGAGGAAATTATGCGAAACTGCGGCAAATCGTCAAAATTTTGGGGTTTGGGTGGAAAGAAAATTATGAGCGGTCTCCATGATGAGAATGCAATATTCTTGGACAAGGGAAAAAGCCAAAAGCATTTTATAACACTGGAGTAGCAGTTATACGTGTGACTTGTGCGTTTTTTTATCCATCCAGAGTTCGTGAAATCACTTACGACTGCACTCTCACGTAAGCATCTACCATTACGAAGAATTTAATATTCGCCCCTACCTCAGCTTGTGGCCAACAAAAGTTATCACTTTTCTTGTCCTCATTCTCAGTACCACCAAACCACTATGTACAACAAATACCTTTCATTATTATGAAAGTAATGAGATACTTTGCTTACTCCTTTAAATTAATGTCCATCCATTAAGATACACCCTCTGTGTTTTCTCCAGTAATAAAATGGGAGTGTAGGTACTATATCCCCATCCAAAAGGTCTACACCCCGTAACATCGACCGCAAAATATCTCCAGAAAAAACATCGAGTCTTTTATACTCAATGTGCATCCAACGACTTGTGTTTTTACAGTTTAGACAAGCTGCCCCGAAAAAAGTATGTACATAATTTTTGGTGAAATTTCATTTACTGTCATAGTTTTTGTTGAAGAGAAAACATGTTTGAGAAAACTTCAGAATGAGCGACCTTCGGTCATACATAAGAATATAAATATATATTGACTTTACAGTTCTTTAATAAGTGGACATCAACTTTTGGACACCGACCACATGGAATTCGACCATAACCAGTCGATTTAAGTGACCATACGATAATATGCAAGTAGTTGTAACCTAACAATCTCTTTTTCATTGGAGGTAGGAGATGTGGGAGATGCTCTCTTGTCATAATAATACACATGCTTTTAATATTCTTGTTTTTGGCCATGTTCTGCTTTCTCTACTGACGGCAGTAAGGAATGTGAGGATACTGCACTGCCTTAATGGCTTAATGTCTGCGCTGTGAGAATTTTTACATCTATTTATTACGTGCCTATTCTTACGTAACACAACGGTGTTGACTTGCCTGTTTTTAAAATTTCACCATGAGCATGTTTTTGTAAAAAATTATCTAGATTGCTATTTTCTCTCTGTCGTGCTCGAAGGAAAAAACGACAACAGCTTGCCTGTGATACTGGCTTGATGGTGTCATAAAGTCAAGTTATTTTTTGCCCACTCCAATTTCACCTTATACATCCTAAGGATGGTTGGCTAAAAACAATTTACGAGTGGTGGAGTGGGTGACCCGGTGTAGTGACATAATAGTCGTTAGAATTAATTGGTGCTGATGCAAAAGAAAACTCTCAGCTGGTCCTTCTTTTGTTTAATGCACAGTCTACATTATGTAATATATATAGTTAGTTGTGAGATTGCTAACTTGTGAGTTGAAGCTTTTTTGAGTCGATTCACTTGCTGCTTCCCAGATCCGAGTCGGAAGCAAATGTCAAGGAGCTTACAAGTTCTTAAATACATAGCAGAATCTGGCTGCTTCTGTAATAAACTATGGTATATGAATAAGATTTGGTTAAAGCTGGATACTTAGGTCCGTAAGTGGTAGTACGGATGGCAAAATTATTTTCAAATCGGTTAATGTTTGTGATCAGTTGGCATATATACGGACAATTTAACAGCGATACAAAATTCATTCGATATCCACACTACTCTTTAGGTAATAATTGGTATACAGCATGGCAAGGTTACCCGCTTAAAAGAAAACCACGAAAATCCAAAAATTCGGTGTAGTTTTGTGACACATCTCGTGGTTTTGGTACTTCGTTCCTTCAAGTTCTTTGCAAAGAAAGAGGAAAGGAAAAATAGTACCAGAATTGAACATAAATGTGTGTAAGAGATACGGTAAGTCAGCGAGAAAGTGTATATTTTTACTTTCACTTTATCTAGTCTCACTGAAGTAAAAAAGGGGCATCGAAAATAGGCCATCATTATAAATTATTAACGGAGCCCACGTCACACTAACTTTGCCATAGATCTTTTACGTTCTGTTTTACACAGTTCTAGAGATACTTTAACATATTCAACGCGTAACTTGGCCAAAGACTGGCGGCCAAAAAGTTTATCTCGAAGCGTTGCATAGCACATACACTCCGACGCTATCTCATAAATAAAATAAACACAAATACGATTTTCGGCATACGTTTAAGATGTCACTTTTGAAACACTCCATGTTCACCCTTTTTAATATGTATGGTTTTCAGTTTTTCTGGCTGTCGTATCACGCTTTTTTAAACTAATGTCGCAAATCAAATATACTTGCCACCTTTTTAATCGTAATGCGTTCAACTGTTTTTCTCACTCTTGAGAAATTAGAGTATGAGATTTCTTGTAAAAAAGCTACATGTAACACGAAGTAGTAAACTTTGCTCTTTCTGTCTTTGTATATTCGTATTATTGAACTGTTTTCTTTAGATAATTTTATGCATTAAATGTTGAAGAGGCATTGCTGTTTACAAAAATAAAACGTAGGTAGACAACGATGGAGAGTCTCTAAGCGAGCAAAAGAATTGTTGACTTTAGTAGTGGAATACATGTAGGTATCCACCTGGAACGTTTTTGAACAATTTTTCAGAACTGTTCGAAATATTCCAAGTGGCAAAAAATAATTTCATTTATTTATTTTTGCTCGAGTAAGGCAGAGCCTGTATGAAAACCTGTGCATGCACATTCTTCAAAAGTCTTTTTGTAGTTTTGGTTACAACACTGCATAGTAATAGTGATGAGTATATACTCATCCCATCACAAGACAAAAACAACGCGACAAGCAAGATAAGCATTAATTGCATTTTATCATATTACCAAGGTTTGATTACATATATGTCTTGCCTCGAAACTCATTACTCCACACATTCTCATGCTTACTTTTTCTTTTTAAGGTCTTATTGTCTGAGCACTTGTAATGAAGTGTGCATATTTTAAGATTCTTATGCTGAAAGTTGCTGACTTGCAAGTCTATGCAATACTCAAAATTGAGATCAAATGTCAACATATCTTTAATCTAACACAAAAAAGATGCTACATGATCCAAAAGAAAATGCTCACTAAATACATTGCTATTACTTAGTTTATGATTTCGCTATATTTGGAGCGTGAGACATGAATCTTTGCTTACCACGAACATTGCAGACATTCGAAAAAGAATAGAAGGTTAGTAACCAAGAAGGCTTGAAAGAGAAAGTCTGAATCCATTCACTATCAAATTCACAACGAAATAATCAAACCTCCCCAAAAAACCATGAGACAAATAGCTTTAATTTTGCTGCTATTTGGAATATGCAGCTCACTTCCGTGCAACAAATACAATTCGTGTCTAGAATGTCTCCAACAAAAAGGTTGCATATTCTACCAAACAGTTGATTTTGTTTACACCTGCGGACCACGTCAATAAAAATATAAAAAAACACGACGACTATTCCGCACCCCCTTCTCGCTGCAATGTTGTAAGTCTGGAAAGTACAACTAACAGTTTGGATGAAAGCCAGCCCATTACTCTCAAACCTTTGCCTGAAATTACTTCTGTTAAATTAGAGGACACAAGAAAAAACTGGGCCAACCAAACAAAGGTAATTTTGTATAGTTCAATTAAAAATCTAAAAAATTGCGATCTCATCAAATGCAACTATGAAACAAAATATTTGATTTATATTACCCCAGAATAATGAGTTCAGTGAAGTTACGACCATCATTCCTTATGCTGATGATGAGGAGGATTCCATTACAGAATTTACTACATCTCAAATGACCCCAACCTATTATACAGAGTGGGACGAAATTTCTACTAGTGCACCTTTACCTACTACACAAGCGGGTGAGTCAGTCAGTAACTTGAGTGTATTTGGTTTGCTATAAACATAACAGGTACAAGAGACGATTATAGTTCCATCAAACCATCCTATATGGATTCATCGTCATCACTCTCAACTTTACCTACTAGTACACAATCAGGTAAGTCAATCAAACAAAAGCAGTTTAATATGCAATTTATTATCAACAAGTCTATATAACTTCAATATATTTAGTTTGCTATAAACTGCGGTTACGTACACGTACACGTACACGGTTACGTAAACGTACAACAATATACTGCGGTTGGCTTAGCTCTAAAGCTTTATGAGGTTAAAAATTGTATTTTGTATTCAGCTCCTTAAACCAATTTTTTATTTTCTTACTATTAGACACCAAAATAATTCGCTTCTAGACACGAAAGTAGAAAATGGTCGAAAAGGTTTGAAATCACTGAAATACCTTTCAATACACTATTTTATTTAAAATAGAATTGATTCCAAACAAAACTGATGAAATAAAAATAACAGAAACTAACCATTGCGACATGCATTGCGTGAATTGCATTCTAGGTGTCTACTAGAACAGGAAAATCCTCTTTATATTTTGGATGTCATAATAAACCAAAACCAAAGATAGGGAAAATAAAAGAATCGAATGCAAAACGTTGTATAGTCAACAGTTGCTGGCATACTGGTGCTATACCGTTCTGACCCTGAACTAAACGTATGTTGCAGATTTAAAATGAAGCGTGAAGAATTATTGGTGAAGACGAACTGCCAATGGAATTGAGGCTGGCAGTAAGTACCTCACGATCAGTACAAAAGTGCAAATTCCTTTTATCTTTAATGCCAATTAATTAACATCTTAATTTCTGTATGCTCAAAACAGTTGTATGGAGTGTAGAAATTTTAAACTAAATCTTTAAAATTAATGAGTAGGAACAAATGATTTCAAGGTAAAAAAAAATTTGCATCACCGATCAATGAACTTTTATAGTATATCGATAGACAATGTTTAACTGTGCAAAAGTCTATATTTTGGCTTTGGGGTAAGTTGAGACAACTGTGCTGGGGTTTTTGAAGAACAATCGATGGAATGCGATTTACTCGGTCAGGTATTGACCGATTGACCTGAAATTTGGGGAACAGTCGCTTTGTTCAATTCCCCAGACCGAATTTTTGTCCGATTTTCAAATTTCGAATTTGGCGCCAAGATATGGAAGTTTGAAATTATCAATTTTGGAAGTCGAGTTGGACCACTCCGGCAAACAACAAATTTTGAACATCAAATATTTATTTTCCAACTTAATATTGTAGAGACACACTGAAACGCCTTGTAAACCTTTTGTTTATCGAGTGGTCCAACTCGACTTCCAAAATTGATAATTTCAAACTTTCATATCTTGGCGCCAAATTCGAAATTTGAAAATCGGACAAAAATTCGGTCTGGGGAATTGAACAAAGCGACTGTTCCCCAAATTTCAGGTCAATCGGTCAATACCTGACCGAGTAAATCGCATTCCGTCGATTGGCCTTCAGACAGCCCCAGCACAGTTTTCTCAACTTACCCCAAAGCCAAAATATAGACTTTTGCACAGTTAAACATTGTCTATCGATATACTATAAAAGTTCATTCATCGGTGATGCAATAATTTTTTTTACCTTGAAATCATTTGTTCCTACTCTAATGGAAAATTTGAATTATGGTTATAGTCAAAATTCGAAAACTGCGTTATACAAAAAATACACGCTGAAGTTAACAAAGAGAACATTAAAGTACAACAAAAGTATTAAATTCATAAATCTAAAAACGATATTGAACAGAAAAATCAAAAAGGTATTATATAAGGAGTTTTTCTTAGCAAAAATAAACATAGTAAACATGTTAACCGTCTAAACAACAAGTCTTGTTGGTTCAAACAAAAATATTAGGTAAAGTTTTAAATAGAATAAATCCTCAGTTGTGATGATATTTAATGTTTCCGCCGATTGTAAGACGGCAGTGCAGTTTATTTAAATTGAGTATGTCTAAATGCCAAGGTTATTACCTTAGTTGAATTATACTCGAACCGTATAATAATTACATCATTTCCTACTTATCTGTACTTTAATTTAGTATAATGCGAGAAAGAGTACATGACTTAACCCGTAAAACCATGTAAATATCTGGTAAACTGTTTCAAACATTATATAAATCTTGCAGACCGAAATATAGAAAGTAGTTAACTTTAAGCGGCAAATTAAAAACGGAGCTGGTCTAATGTTCAACCTATCTAAAATTATTATGTAGTACACCCGAATTTTTACGCAAATTATAAGATGATGGGAACGTACAGGTTTTCTACTTCAACAAAAGCAAACTGATGACTTAATCAAAGCAAAAGCTAAACAAAATGAGAGGTGTGAGTTCATCCACAGAATTATTTATAGCCAATGTAACATTTACGAGGATAAACAGAGTTCACAAATCGTTCAATCCATTTCCGCTCCTTGCTAACTTTAACATTCGAAAGAAGCCGGGCTGTGACATTTGAGGTAGACTCCTTTGAGCTAGAATAAAG
>LJIJ01004369.1:0-15052 GCA_001718145.1 Orchesella cincta
TATTATAGTGAAGCAACAAATGTATCGTATGTTAAGCTAGAAAATGGATTCGTAGTAAAAAATGTTTCACAATAAACCATGTTAAAATTTAAATTATCGCATATTTTAAAGATTGAAATATCTGTTATCATCAAGTAAGCAGTGGCCAGAAAATGGTGCTACCCTCATTGTAATTGTTTAGGACTAATATTAAAAATATTTATGAAAACAATGAACCTAACTAATATTTGGTCAACGCACAATGTCGAAAAATGAAACATATTGTGACACAGGCGCTCCTTGAGTATAGGAATTTGTCCGCGATAGGATCTGTCTACCACCCAGCTTTTAAGCCGCTTAGCTTGAAGGGGGGCCGAAAACGAATTTAACAATCTGTGTGTTCCAGATTGCGTCCGGAATGGCTAAGGGGAATGTTATTCGCTAAAATCACTTGTTGGAGAATAAATACCGCCGTTTTTGACGCAAAATCAATGGTCCTTAGAAAGCGTGGCGGGGCCCTAACGCTAAGTGGTGCATTTTTTTGAAACTTTAAAAGGCCAACGTCGTTTTCAGCACAAACATTTACAATATAAAATGCTTTTTAGTAACGAAACGAAGACAAAAAATCCATACCTCAAAGAAGCCTGTGTATCTAATATGTTCATTTTTCCGACATTGTGCAACCGTGGACTCTTTTAATTGACTAAGCTTAATTTTAAAGCCAAATACATTCAAGTAGTCCTACTGACTGAATATTACTTACAAACTAGCTTTCGAAGTTCAGTTAATTTTGTCCTTCCAGGGAAAATGGTTTCAGCAAAGGACAAACTTACAAAAGGGCAAAAATTCTGCCAGTTGCGACAGAAATTCTGTAAGTGGCAAATTTTGCCAAGAGCAAAGTGGTAAAAGGGCCAAAATGACCCAAATGCCACTTTCACGCAGAAGCAGAATCGTCCGGTTCCATTTCCCAACATTTTTATTAAATAACATGTTATAAGTTACCAACCATGTCGGTAAAAAAGAGAAAAATTGAGTTGGCTTTAAAGCATCTTGATTCATTTGAGGAATAGCTTTCCAAATGAAGGGCGATCCCAAGAACATGAAAAACTGTGATTGTTTTGACATATTTTCACAGTTTCTTTAGTCCAAAGTATGAATGAGATAAATTGCCTTAAGCAAACCGCGTGGTTTGCCCGTTTTTTGCCAAAGAACAGGTTTTTATGTGTACCGTGGGAAATGAGACAAAAGTTTTGGTCCCGCAACTTTAAGTGCCCTAACCACTGTACATTGAACGAAAAAAATAACAAAAGGTAGACAAGATTGTGCGATCCACATATTTGTGTTACGAATAAATAGTTTGGCTTAATTAATATATTATATTGTAGTTATTTGACATTAAACTTTACAATCCGTTTTTATTAGCTTTACAAAACCCACTTTCCTCATTGGTGTGAGATTAAATCTATCAATACGCATATATGTATACATTTAACATTTACTTTCGTTTTGTGATTAAAATTAAAAAGCATTTCGTGAAATGACCAAATTTCAATGTTATAGTTTTAATTATACCTTACTGAAATAAGAATAACATGGCTAAATTCTATGCGCCTTAGTCCATAATCCTATATAACGAAACAACCGGCTGTGCGAATATCTCAAATTGCTAATTCTAACACTTTATAACCTTAGTTATCAATGTAAAAGAAGTAGGTCTACGATTCGCGTTAGATTAAAATCTTGTAGATTAATTGACGTGTTTCTTTCTATAAAATTCATGTCCCCAATTTCTATGCTGAGAACTGGAAAGGATTTGAAACATCGTCGAAAATACTTATCTCTCATGACACCTTCTCGCCTTTTGAACAGAACAAGAGCTTGCCTTGATAATGCGAAAGGTATCGATCCCACGTCAAATATTATCAGCATGCCCCACAACGACTCAATTGCAAAAATCAAGCAAACTACCAGCAGCACCACGGGAATAGTTGATGTAGACGTGATGCAACGAATTGAAACATATGTTATAAGTATTTGCCCAAAACTACCAGTCGCCATGAACAGCAAATATATGTGCCCATGTAAATAGTTATAAACACCAGTCAGGACTTGCAATTCCCGATAGAACTTCAGAATTTTAGTTACCTCTCCTTTTCTTTTAAGAGTTTCTACACAGACTGTGAAGTTTGCACGTAGACAAAGCGCGCCTACCAATATTTGGATAACTTGCAATATACTACCTACCATCACAGTGTAGAAAGTTAGAGAATTAGATATTCCAACAAAGATTTTCCACCCATAGCCCCACAAGATATCCAAGTAATAATTATTGAACCTGTTCTCGAAGCTGCAAACGGATTTTGGGGTCAGAAACGAGTAGAAATTAACAGGATGGCATGGCATGAACGTGCTACCGACTCCCCATAAAACAGACAAAACTGGCAATGGTTTCATCATTACTTCACTTCCTAACAGGGCATATCGAAGCTTCAAATCTTGCACGTATGCAATGCCATCTGAAAAAAAATTCAGTTAAATTTCCATGCAATTTTTTTAAATACAGCAGTTTATACTTACGTTTTATTTTCCCAGCCTCAAATGTTAAGCAGCTGTTGAAGAACTCAGTTGCAAGTTTGAAATTGCATTTGGTTTTTAGGTTGCATTGAGCTAAAAAGAATATTAGCAAAGACCAGAACGCTTGCAGGCATTTAATGGTTATGTGATCATTTGATTTAGCAAAATGAAGACTTATTAATATTGCCGTTCCTAAAAGAGCCAAATAAATAGATGTATAAATTAGTGAGTTTTGCTTTCTTGTTGCCTCCAGTTTCTTCGTGTCGGTATTGAATGCAATTGGGAATCCGGGAAAGTAAGAAGCCAATTGGATGGAACTTGCATAAGGTTTTATAATCTTTTGAGAAAGCAACATCGTGACTTCGTTTTACTTTTGAAATAAGGTTATAGTTGTGGAGGAAGTATAACTTCTGACTGACAACCTCAAAATTGTTTGTGTCGTATAAATTCGAATGTTTTAATAAATATAGTTACTACTGTTTTCACGGAATAATGAAAATATTTGGGTTACTGGTTCATAAACAATTGCCTATTGGTATATAGTAAATTGGGTTAATGCTTTTATAAAGCAAATAATGAATTTACGATGTCAATTTGGCTACGATCAAAATAATCCCTTGATTGTACTTTTCATTTAATTAAAAACTTAATTTTGATTTCGGTTGGATGCGGAAGCTTTTCAAATGGTGAAGTAAATTACCGTGTGTGATTATGGATATGAAAGCTGTGATCCTAGTATTCAAGTATATTTTAATTAATAATTCTTTAAGTACTACTTGTTTTGTTTCATCTGATGTACAGATTGGAGATCTCAAAGACAATTCGACAACAGGAAGTTAAGTTTTCATTTTCAGGCAGAGCAAAAATTAATTTCAACTTGTTGTTTACTTGAAACCAATACGTGGGAATGGCGTTTTCTCATTACTGTTTTAAATAACAAATTTGGTGTGTTGTTTACACTATTTCCGCCTTGTTGCTGAGTATATTTTGTAACTCTGGAGTTATCCAAGGCACTAGTGCCAAAAATAAAACATCGTCAAGAATGTACAACCTTTATCAACAACTGAAAATGCTTTTAAGAGTCTATCCGTTTAACAGTATTAGATAGTACTTTATGTAACAAATGACAATATAATATATGAACACTTTCATAACTCAATTTACTACTATTGCCAAATGAATTTCTTCGTTATCAAAAATTTTTGGGTATGAATTCTACATATTTAAAAAAAGTTTTGGCGACACAAATATTTATTCGAGTATAATAAGGTACCCCTTTTTTCCAGTGTTGATCAATTTGTAACTTTATTAGATTGCTTTGTGCGTAAATATTTAATTCTTATGTACATGTTTAGCTACTTTTCAATCATTTAGATGCCGTCTAATGATGTTGAAAGTATATAGGCTTAAATAGATGTTTAATCAATTATTTTGGGAATATATTTATACATAAATACTTATACAATACACTAAATTTATGGTTAAAATGTATTTCTGCGATTTCCTTGCATATGTAAAATGTACTAACCCTCATATTATGAAATACCCGTAACAAAATGCAGGATGTATAAGTAGTCAAAATTTGTAATATTTTTATTCGAAACATAATGATTTGTTTGAAAGTGGAATCTAGAAAATTGGAAATACACATTAACATATTGGCCTAATGTAATGAAACTTCTTCATCATTCTTCCTATGGTGATAAATTTACAAATATTAAAAACGTTAACAGCTTTTTATTGATTATTGATTTTTTGTCATTGAAAGAGATCTCAGCATTCCTCGTTCCAAGTCTTCTTAAAGTGTAACTAAAAGGACATAATTACATGCATAAAAATCTTACACCATAAATTTAATGGCATAATAATAACGTACCTACGTTATAAGCGGATTTACCACTTTTACCACCAGAAACATACCACATATAAACTTACACAACTTCCGTGAATGAGCTTTTCTGTGTATAATTAATATTGACTCCAAAATTAAACGTGGGTACAATTACGACAAAAGGGCAATATTTGGTATGTGATAAAGTTCGGTTATGATAAGTGGTATATTCAGTTTTACATTTGTATCATTAAATGCATGCCAAAATTAATTACAAATGATCTTTTTGGTATTTTTGGTAGCCAATCGCCAGTAATGTAATATACTGATACTTGGATATAAAGCAAGTCGTAAATGTGGCAGCTGTATTAATTCTCTTTCAGAATCGAATTCATTTGCTTGAATCCAAGTAAAAATTCAAAGTTTTTAGAATTTATTACAATATGACAATTGATAAATCTTTACTGTTTGTGGCCGTTTAGCCAGACTCGGATCTAAATTTAATCCAATTTCCAGCATCATTCCTCTTTTTCTCTGTGCCTCCTTGCTCCTTTGATAACGGAGTCGTAAAACAGCTTCCCAAAAAGAAATATAAATGATCCATACACGAAAATAAAGGTATTAATACTTTGCGGATGTCTTTCGCAGTTGTGGCCATTAGCTGAAACGAAACCATTATCCCCAAAAGTTACATTTAAAAGAGTATTGAAAAACTTGCTACAATTACTGTTGCTTACAATTCAAATACCAAGAGGCAGCATTTATGACAAATCCAACCAGCATCTGAGCTAACTCAAAAGTTGTGATGATGTTGGTGAATAGAGTGGGTACACGCATCCAACAGCTTTCATTGCGAAGTAAGGATACATAAGTGAATGAACTCCAGTGTTGAGCACACCTACCCATCGAATACATGGTTCGCCAAGTGGAGCTGAGCCCAACAGTATTTTAAAACGCCCTTCTCACATTATTAATGACTAAATAATCGTTTTTATACTCACCAGTTAACCAAACAGCCCACAAAGCAATGAGGTGATGATACCAATGTAGAAACACGAGCGGTCGTTTTCGTAATACGATGAACACGGTATCACCCAGCTCCACGAATTTCGACAAGGTAAAGATAATCCTTTTAAAAAAAAAAATTGAAATAAAATCCAGCTTTTTTAAAAGTATTCATATATCACCACAGTAACTTACCACCAATACGTTGTAGGAATGTCCATCCCTTCTCTGTCAAATAAAATTTGTTAAAAGTTATGCATGCAGCCTTATTCTCATATTAAATCTGTTGATGCCATTACTAACACAAATGCTTTTGTACAGTCCACTTGGCTGAAAAATTACAGCCAACAGTCCTGGAGCCATTCGAACGAACGCTGCTATAGACCAATTCCCAAAAAAAGGTTCCATAAAAAAGTGATAGTCTGAGATCTAGTGCTTCCTTATTCTGCATATACGATTTTAGTCCAAAAATCGTTGCAATATAAATTGCACCAGCGTAATACGCATAGATTCGATTTTCCAGCATGTATTCACTCCAACTATCCACATTAATTTTTTCGAATTCGTAGCCACTATACACTGGATAATCTGCAAGTCCATCCTAAAAGTTTTTGTTTTCTGTTGTCGACGGGGATTGCATCCCCAACAAAAGTAGAATACATATTTAAAAACTTCGTAATTGGTGTATCTCCGTCAAAGACTTGCGTAAAACTGTGCGAAGTTTGCCATAACCCATTATTTTTTATAGTGTATTGAGTTTCTAGCGTATACATAGACGATATCTAGGGTTGAACGTTAGGATGGAATAACCGAATATTTTTACATAAACCATGGTAGGAAGAAAGATATATTTATAATGACTTCGTGAGTTATGCAGATTTTCCTTAATATATGCCCAATACGTGTGTTTAAATCTTATTCTCATCTAATGAGGAAACCGAATAAAATCATTGCTTCCTCACTAATTGACACGTGTCTGTAATAACCATCAACATGTGCCATCATTCTTACCATTGGTACTCGGATGAATATTGAGAACCGCCATACCAGCTTTTAATGGAATTTCTGTGGGAATTTCTTAAAGAGATTTCATTGATTCCATAAAACTTTAATCGCTTTATTAGGTTGCTCCACGTGTGCTTTTATTTGTGTCATGATACTGATGAAGTATGATTCTTCACAAAGGAATTTGCATTATGAGAATGTATTCGCTTATATTCAAACCATACCAGAAGGTACATCCAATTAGTTTTGTTGTTAATTGCTTTGAAAGTCGTAAAAATTTATTTTGAACAAGAATTGGTATCTTTATCGTTTCCTTGATTAACGCCAGATGGATGCATAATACGAGCTTACAGACGGTACATGAATATTTTTCTATAGCATCTCAACCTGTCACAAATTGTATGAGTGATTATGTGGTTTCTGTTGAAGTTATTGAGTTTTGGATTTCTATTTCGGATTTTAAACCTTTTGATGACGATGACATTGATTTGTATATATAAATCATCGTCATCGTTAGGTGCTATTTTAATTTACGTTGCTAGTGTTTGAGCGTCAATAAATGATGATCTGGCTGTAATTACTGCCTATATTTTAAAACCTCTAAAGTTTTCCTCATATTATGAATGATGTACTCTTTGTAGTGTACTATTGTACGGATAAACCTGTTTTTATCCTTTATTCATCATAATTTTTGCTAGAAGAATCACACGTCTTATTTTTATGATTCATTTTATTACTTGAGGATGAAGCTTTGTGATGGCTGATGAGAAATACATTAACACACTCCAGGAATAACTTGTGAGTCGATAGATTTTTGTGATTGGATTGCTGCTCCATTTCCCATCGTTCCATCATCAGTCTATTGTTTTTATAATGAGGAATACAAGCCTAACTACCAGTTCCAAAGTTGCAACTCGTCAGTTTTCATATTGAAGTTGATCTGTGAACATTATCAAATGCATAATAGTGCATCCGGTTTCCAACAACAAACGCGTTTAACGATAACATTTATAAGAATTAAAAGACTTCAAAATATTCGGCATTACGCTTCAGAATAATCAGCACTTAATGACATACGTGCAAAAATGGAAGTTGTAACATTTCTTGTAATAATTGTATCACTTCTATTTGCATACCATCCTGTACTCCATCCAGTTTTCTACTAGAAAACTGCCTCCGGGTAAGTCAAACTGATTTATAAACACAGCACAAAATATACCATAATAACTCAGAACACATTAATGTTTGTAGGGCCTGCGATGACTCCTTTTGGACTTGGAATTATTCCCGCAGCAGTTTTTGCAAACCCAAAACTTTTGAAATTTTCAAACTAAGACCGTGGCTGCTGTTTGACGACTTCAGTAGGAAATAAGGTGATTCTCTCCAACCACTGGCCATTCAGTTTTAGTGGTTTTAACAAGGAAATAAGGTCCTTTTTGAGTTTTGAAATAGGGCAATTTTACGCAAGTAAGTTTGAACGTTGGTTTAAACCATGCTTATTTACTGGGGTAGTGTAATCAATCCAATTTTTGATTTACTTTGGATACAGTTGTAATTTCTTCATATGAAATCTTAACGGAGGTTGCAAACATGGAAGAATATAGCATGAAATTTAGCCACCCAGATTTTACACATCCCAGAACGTTTAATAAGGAGCTTGGTTTGTCAACTGAAATTAATATAAAGAATTACCTAAAAATTAATAGCTTAAACTGAATTTTTCATTTTTATAGGACTAATTTTTGCTTCAAGGAAGGAACTTTATATTGAAATGAGAAAATTCACTCAGAAAACGCTTCGAGATTTTGGGTTTGGTAAAAGACACACAATGCAAAGTGTAATAGAAGCTGAGACAACCGCTCTTGTTAAGGACTTAAATGAAACAATTAAAAACCACGATGGAATAATGAAAGTTCGAACAAAGTTTGTATTGTCCATACTCAATACATTGTGGTGTATGGTAGCTGGACAGCGATATGATCACAATGATCCAATTCTTACCAAAATGATGGAGAGAATTTTTGAAATGGTAAAGTCGGCCACATTTGCGGAACCCTTGAATATGATATTTATGAAGAGCTTGAGAAAAGTATTTCCATCGCTATTGAAAGAAGATTTAAGGGTTCGTGTGTATCAAGAATGTCATGATTTCACAAAGGTAATTCAATTTCTTTTCATACCTATTATTTATTTTGCAGCACAAAAATAGAAGAGTCATTTGCTTTTGTTTAAATAGACTTCAATTGATGAAAGGAGAGCCGAGGGTTTGTATAAAAGTAATCCACAGAACTACATTGATGTATTTCTACAAAAAATTGAAGAAACGAAAGATGACGCCAACTCTATCTACACAGGTAAACTTTTTGATTAACTCGAACGAATTTCAAGAGAAATTAAATTTAATACAGTTCCTACTAACTTACATGTATTCTTTCTAGAGGAAAACCTACAAGCTATGTTATTCGACCTTCTTCAGACTGGAACCACTACAAGAAATGGTAATTAATAAATCCGCTTAATTAGGCATGACTGATTACACCGCAAATGTAGATTACTACGGTCAATTGTGATACTTTAATCTTTCAATTTATATTTTAAGGCACCTAAACTATGGCTTGCTGTTCCTAACACTCAATCCTGATATTCAGAATAAATGTCAAGCCGATATAGATGCCGTTGTTCCAAAACATTTGACTCCAACTTCTGAAGATATTGAAAAGTACGGTATACACTCAGCTAATCGTTTATTTAATCATTTGAACACATGTTTGTATCTGCAAATTTTTTCCACTTAGAATGCCGTACTTTCAGGCCTTCGTTTTAGAGACACATCGACTAGGAAACATTGTTCCAAACCCTATTCCAAGAACTTGCCCAAAAGACTGGAGAATCCGTGGATACACAATTCCAAAGGTATTATGCAAAACTTGTATTATGTGATTTTCGAGTTTAAAAGTTGTTTAATGAGAACTAAATTCAATTCAAAATTTCTTAAATATTTTTCACTGTCCATCGCAAAGGGGTCCGTAATATTTTCTAACCATTACTCCGTCCACATGGATAAAGAATACTGGGGTGACCCAAACGTATTTAGACC
The DNA here is from genome assembly GCA_001718145.1 of Orchesella cincta. Lineage (NCBI taxonomy): Eukaryota > Metazoa > Arthropoda > Collembola > Entomobryomorpha > Orchesellidae > Orchesella > Orchesella cincta. Next base: position 9,492 of record LJIJ01004369.1, read on the forward strand.
CGATCGGCTTATTAACGACAAAGGAGAATTTGTTGCTGACAAACGTGTTTGTCATTTTAGATTTGGTTAGTAACAACAACAAAAACTCCTATTAGAGAGACACATTTATTTATATTAAATGTATTTAACCTTTTGCATAGGAAACCGAATTTGTATCGGGATCACACTATCCAACGCAGTTATTCCTATCTTCCTTGCGACACTGCTGCAAAACTTTAATTTCTCATTTGTTCCGGGCAGGAGCCCCCAACTACGAAACCGGAAATAATTGGTTTAGTTTTCCATTGAATAGAGGTGAAGATACAAACCGTACTCCTGGCATTGCTAATTGAACCATAGCGCTAGATTGAAGCATTAAAATCGTAGAGAAGAAGTTCATTGGCTGAATATAAGGAACATTTTAAGGTTGATTCAATGAAGAACAATTTGGTTATCATTTCATAAGCTTTAAACAACTTTACGTGATGTTTTTTTAAATTTCGTCGAAATGTCTGAGAATAAAATCATAAGAAACGGAATTTTCAATATAGCGTATTAAAAGATCGTTTAGTTGATCAACTGACCAAATCTGATTTTACTGGTTTGCTGAATTTAAAATCAGTTTTCTTTTCACTCAACAAGAACGTTAAGTAATGATCATTTTACAATTTGACTGATACGCAAATAAGGAGATGGATTGTCTGCTTTGTGTACATCCAGTTTTGGTTTAATAAACCATAGTATGTATATGGGAAATATAAAAATAAGCTTAAGCAAGATTATTGGATCGTGTTTAAAATTTAAATCGAGAACAATATGAATCTAAACGCATCTTGCATGCTCATTTGTTAAATAATTCCAATGAAATGTTCAGTTATGTTTTATATTTAATTACTCAAACTTTTATAACAATTAAACGATGCAAACGTTGAAATTTTAAAGTTAGCAATTGAAATTGGATAGATTGGAATATCCGCGTTGCCTTATAGTTTATGGACAATGCATGAACCGGGAAAGTGTTAGATGAATATGGCACCTTGGAAAATAGTATTTGTAATTTGTGTCGTTGTTGTCATAAATGATATGTAATAATATAAGTAGCATTTTGACTGATATACCCACAACATAGTGAGTCGCATCCCTGTTAAGTTAATATATAGATATCTAATATATATAGGATATATATATAGAATCAGCCACCATTTTCTGGATAATAGCACGGTTATGCTATGAAAATTTAAAACAAGTTGGGCGGCAATTACGTTATTATGATTGTTATACAATAGCAAGAATGTTACTAAAACTTTAATTGTATTACAAAATCTCAAGTTTTAGTAGTTGCACGTCAATACATTATTTTGTATTTTTGAAAATATAAAATGGGTATTTACACTGAAGGAAGCCTGATCAAAGCAACAACCGTATGCACGCTTCAATACGACAATATCGTGCACCTACGCCGGAAAGTGGTAATTCCACGCTTACATGTCTCGTTGAATACGATCACAGTGGGCTGTCAACTAAACGTTTGTCAAAGAGGAGCAAATTTGCAGGTATTTATTCTCATATAAAGCATTGTACAGTTCAGTCAAAAAGAATCGACCCCCTAATATTTTGTATAGAGAAGGGCGCAAAAAACTGAGTATGTGAGTAAAAATCAGTATGATATGATATCTAATATTGAAGAAAAAATGTCAGCTCAAATATGGATTGGCGGCTTTGCAAGGTTTCCAACGCAGTATTGGCAGCTATTGGAAGTCAACATTTTGAGTGAAATACTATATTTAATTCACCAATCTTAATTAGTTGTTTAATGCAAATAAAATTTGATTTTTTTGAATTGGATGAAAAATATGACATTGTGGTAAAGTCTTTATTCTTAGTAGCTTTGTGGATGTAAGTTGCATCCAATATTCCTGCATCATTCGTTTTTCTTTGCTTTTCCTTGCACCTTTGATAACGGCGTCGTAAAACAGCTTCCAAAAGGAATATAAATGATCATAGACGAAAATATAAGTGTTAATATTTAGGCGGATGTCTTACGCGTCTGTGCAATGGTGAAATGAAGCATGATTCCATACAGTTACATTGGGAAATAACACTGGATTAAACTATTAGAAGTAGTGTATCTTACAATTTAACATAACAGGAGGCAGATTTAATGACAACCACAGCATTTGAGCTAACTCACAAGTTTATGAATGACATTGTGAATAGAGTGGGACACGTATTCCACAGCTTCATTGCAAAGTAAGGGTACAAAGTGACTGAACTCCAGTGTTGCGCCACCCTAGGCATCGAATAATTTGGTTGAAAGTGGGAGCTGAATGAAATTTCCAAGTATTGTTTTTAAGCGCACTTACTTACATATCAAGTGACTTGTCATTTTTTAAACTCACAGTTAACCAAACAGCCACAAAAGAAATAAGGTGAGATACCATTGGGAAAGCACGAGCGTCGTTTTCGGTAATAGATGAATTAGTATCACCCAGCTCCACGAATTTAGAAAGGTAAGATAATCTTTTTGAGAAAAAATTAAATAAATTAATTACAAATTCAGCTGTTTTAAAATTATTCATGTATCACACAGTTTAACTTACCGACCAATAGTTTGTAGGAATGTTCCATCCTTTCTGTGAAACAAATTTGTTAAAACAAGTTGTTGAATACAGCTTATTCTCAATAATAACATTTTTTGATGCAGATTACTTTAAACAAATGCTTTTGTAGCAGTCCATTTGGCTGAAAGAATTAGCAGCCAACATCTGGAGGCCATTCAGAACGAAAGCGCTGGCTATAGACCAATTCCAAAAAAAGTTCAAGAAAATAGGGATGTCCTGAGATCTAGTGCTTTCTTATTTCGGCATATACGCTTTGAGTCGAAAATGTTGCAATATATAAATTGGCCCCGCGTAATACCATAGTTTCGATTTTTTGCACATTGTATTCACTCCACTATCCAAAAACTTTTAGATGGAGACATTGCTGACTTACTCCAATGTGTATAAGTGGCTCCAAATTCGAAAAGATTAATGGGGAAATTGAGGAATACATGGGTTGCAGAAACGAAACTATGCTATTTACGCTTGGTGCAATTTATATTGCCAACATTTTCGGACTCAAGACGTATATCGCGATAAGAGAGGCATAGATGCTCAAAAGATACACTATTTTATGGAACCTTTTTTGGGATTGGGTTATAGCAGCGTCGTTCGAATCGGTGCAGGACCTGTTGGCTGTAATTTTTAGCAAATGGGACCTGTAGCAAAAGCCATTTGTGTATAATCCTCAAAATAAATGAAATATGAGATGCCTGTATGACAACTGTTTTAACAAATTTCTCTGGCGTTTTAAGAGACAGGGATGGACTTCCCTACAACGTTTCGGTGTAAGTTAAACTGTGGTGCGTACTGAATAATTGTGATCTTAAAAGAGCTGGCATTTTTTATTTTTATTCAATTTTTAATCAAAAGGATTATCTTTACCTTGTCAATTCTGTGAGCTGGGTGATACGTATCTTCACGTATACGAAAACGACCGCTCGTGTTTCCCACTATGGTAATCACTCACGCTTTTGCTTTGTGCGCTGTTTTGGTTAACCTGTGAGCTTAAAAAGACATATCTAGTCATGTGAATGTAAGTAAGGTGCTTTTTAATCAATATTGGATTTATGCGGCCTCAGCTCACTGGCGAACCATATTGTATGCATGGGTATGTGTGCTCAACACTGCGAGTTCATTCACTTATGTACCTTATTCGCAATGAAAGCTGTTGGAATAGCGTGTTCCCACTCTATTCACCAATTCATCAACTTGTGAGTTAGCTCAAATGCTGGTGGATTTGTCATAAATGCTGCCTCTTGTATTTTATTGTAAGACACACTATTGTCAGCTAGTTTTATCGTGTTATTTTCATGTAACTGTATTGGAGATCATGCTCATGTTCAGCATTGACACAACTGCGTAGACATCGCTAAGTATTAACAGCTTATATTTTCGTGTATGGATCATTTATATTTCTTTTTGGGAAGCTGTTTTACGACTCCGTTATTCAAAGGTGCAAGGAAAGCAGAGAAAAGACGAATGAATGCAGAAATTGATGCAACTTACTCCACAAAGCTAAAAGAAAAAAGATTTACCACTTTGTCATATTTTAAATCAATTAAAAAAATCAATTTTATTTGCATTAAAGCAAACTAATTAGATTGGTTGAATTAAATATATACTCACTCAAGCTCAAAGCTCTGGTTACTCAAGCGCTCCAGTTTAAGACATTTTTACATTCGAATATTAGATATCAATATCTATACTGATTTTCAGCTCCCATACTCAGTTTTGTTTGTGCCTTCTATAAAAATATTGGGGCGTTTGATTTCATTGTAGACTGAACTGCACTATGCTTCATAGTAAAATACCTGCAAATTTGTCGCCTTTTTTTTTGAGCAAGTTTTAGTTTGACAGCCCACCTGGGATCGTATATTCAAGCGAGACATTGTAAGCTGGAATTTACCACTGTTTCCGGCGTAAGGCCAGATATTCGCCTATGAAAATGCGATACTGTGTGGCTTAAGGCTTGCCTTGATAATTACCATTTTATGATATTTCAAAAGTAAAAAAAAAGAAAATAATGTATTGACGTGCAACTACTACAACATTGAGATTTTTAAGCAATTAAAGTTTTAGTAACATCTGCATATTTTTTAACACATGGCAGTAAAACGAATTGCCCACTTTTTAAATTTTTTCACTAGCATAACGGTTGCATTGATGCAGAAAAGTGGTGGTGATTCCAACATAAATTTACAAATTTAAAAATGTCGAAAAATTAAGCAGATCACCCTAGTTTGTGGTATATCAGTCAAATGCTACTTATATTACATATATTTATGCCCACAACGACACAAATTAAGCAATTACTAATTTCAAAGTGCATATTCATCTCCACTTTCCCGGGTTCATGATTGTCTAACTATTAGGCAACGCGGATATTCCAATCGATTCAATTCATTGCTAACTTTTAAATTTCAACGTTTGCATCGTTTTATTTGTATAAAAGTTTGGAGTCAATTAAATATTGACACATTAACTTGAACATTTTCATTGAATTATTTAACATGAGTCATGCAAGGATGGCGGTTTTATATTCGTATTGTCTCGATTTATTTTGAAACACGATCCTAAATCTGTTTGATGAAAACGCTTATTTTATATTCTCAGATATGACATACTATGGTTTTTAAACCAACTGGGATGTAACAAGTGTAGTCAAGCAGACAATCCATTCTCGTTATTTTGGTATCAGTCAAATTGTAAATTGCTTTCACGTTTTGTTTGAGTGAAAAGAAATCTGATTTTTAAATTCAGCAACCAGTAGACACTCAGATTGGTCAGTTGATAACTAAACGAGCTTTTAATAGCTATATTGGAAATTCGTTTCTTATGAATTTTTATTCTCAGACATTTCGAATTTAAAAAAACAATCGGTAAAGGTTGTTAAGCTATGAAATGATAACCAAATTGTTCTTTCATTGAATCAACCTTAGAAATGTTCTTAATATTCAGCAATGAACTTCTTCTCTACGA
>LJIJ01004370.1:0-15043 GCA_001718145.1 Orchesella cincta
TACTCATACTTAAATCAAGACTCAAGTTAATTGAACTATGTTCTCCTGCTCATACTGCATGGCAAATCAATACCCGTAATGGAAGAACACGACGTTGAACGTCTAATATCCCTGTTTGGAGTCCCGTAATGATCCAATCCGGTGACATGGACAGGCTTGGAGAAGATAAAACAAGACTCTGAGTCATTTTCTCACCTAGGCTAGCAACCGTGACTGGTGGTGAAGAAAGAACTGGTGATATAGTTGAAAGCGTCTTCACTTTCTTTCGCTCCTGCTGCTGAATCTCTGTATGCTGCTCGTCTGGAAGGTTCATCCTGGATATAAGTTTGGTTCTTCTCGGTCGTCTTGATTCCTTGGGCTCAGCTGAAACAACTGGTGATGGCACTGGTCCTCGACATCGACGGCACTGGTACAACTTTTGTCCTCGTTCCAAACTTTTTTCGGCCTATTAAAAATTAAAACAATAAGTAAAATAAGTTAATTGGTGTGTGATGTGTAAAGTCTGAGTACAAAGAGAGAGGGAGAATAATGAATGCTTTAAAAATACAGCAATAATCATTGTATTCATACCTCTTGAAACATCTGAAATTCAAACGGAGAAACAGGGGTTAGAAAAATGCTGCTATCGGGAGTTGAAACTTTTGACATTACAGGTGTACTTTGTTGAACTAGATTCGTACATTCCATCAAATAATAGTCTGCTCCATTCTTCTTATCATCCGCCATTCTTTCTCTCGCTGCAACACGATTATCAGCTACAGTTGGGAGAGTTTCCTGAGAGAAAAAAAAGCAAACATTGATTATATTATCTGTCTAATCGTACAATTCTTTGTGAAACAAAATTGGTACTAAATTCCTGAGAAGTCATCAAAATGGAATGAAAAATAAACGCATGCCTGCATACCCTCATCAAAATCAAAGATATTGTGGACCTGACTCATATTTCAGGTTTCTTTTGTCCGAGAAGTGAAACCGTCAAAACCATTAAACTAGAAGGTATCATACAATGCTACTTTGAACAAGGACTTTAGTTTTTTGCCATCATTCATGCAAAATGGAAGACTGTTTTTTAGCCTTTATATTTTCACATCGCATACCTCTGGATTTACTCTTGCTGTCCCAGCGGCAGAGAGTAAAGAAATGCGTCATGAGAAATACTGCCAGCCATGCAAGCAAACACAAGACAAGGGTTCTAGCAACCTAACGAAAATGAATGAAGAAGGCCGTCCCAGCATCGGAACAGCGGATGGTACTGGTATAAAAAGTAAAAATATTTTCCCCCGTTGGCACCCTCACTTTTCTTGTTTTTGCACACGTATCACATATGCTGTTTGTATCTATCCAGCGAGCATGAGTGCATCACAGCATCATTGCATTTTGTATGTATATATAAACAGGAGTGAGCGACAAAGTCTGAATTCGCAGAGCAACTACTGCGACTTTGTCTAGCTTGAGAATTTGGGATATCGTAAAAGTTGCTGTTCACAGGCAGGATCTAAACATGAAAATGAGAGGTTGAACGTAGATGTACTAATCTAAAACAAAAGAAGTAGCATTTTTGCAGTAAGCTATGAGCTCCGCTTGCTGCAGCTTCTGTCGTGTGGGACAGACAGATGTGCGAATTGTTACTTCATTTACATAAGATGAAATGTTGAATGTAGAATGAGTTGATATATCTTCAAGAAAAGGAAAGGTAGTGAACAACGCGATCGGCAAAGTGAAGAATTGCAATTTTGAATTGATGAAATGGATAACAGAAGTCAGTGCAATGGCAATAACTTGACTTACTTTCCATTCGCCGCATCGGCTGTTATGCTATAACAAGTTTTATGCAACCGTTTGTTCTTGGCTCATGCATATATCTTTAATTTCACTTAAATACAATAAGTAAAAAAGCCAGAGGCTAGCTAGACTGGAGAATATGAAGTTACTCTGCTCAGACCCCACCGCACTGCTAGTTTTATGCTAATCTGAAAAAAGTCCGAGAACAAGGGTTTAAAATCTTCCTACAATTAACAATGTTCGAATGCCTTCTGTTGTTCATGTTCACAAACTCTGTCTACATTATTGCAGTCTGTAAAAAATTGGCACGTTCGGTAGTTTTAAGCTTTATAATAATATGACTATAGTATGAAAACTCTGATAAAATCACAGCATGTTATTTTCTCTTTTTACGATAGGGTCTTTTTGGAATAACTTTGTTACGTCAAGTCACCTTCATTAAACTTCTAGCATAAAGTATTTTTTTGAGAATTCCATGAATATGACGGTTTAAAACCGTCATAAAGGCAACATATTGGAGTTGTACATTACAAAAAAACAACAGCAAAGGCTTTACATTTCGGTGTGCTCCAAAGTAAAATGAAGAAATAGTTTATTCTATGATGAAGCCAAAGCATCACAAAAGATAAATAAAAGGGTATAAAGAAGAAATCCGGCCGATATCTTTGTTCTTTTACTGACAAATTAGCGGTAGGTCAGCTCCCGATTCGAAAAATGTTCAGTGCATACCTAGCTATGCTCTATTCATTTTATTATTTGTGGCTAATTCTAAAATGTGGGAAATGACAAAGCTGCAAAAATGGGACATGATTTACCAATCATACATTCTGCATTCCTTCATTTCATAGCCTATTGCAGGAAAAAATATGAGCAACGTTATGATTTTTGCGGTACAAAGAAATTGAAGCGGTAAAAAACTTTGGATAAAAGTAAATGACCAGGATAGGAATATGACACAAACCATAGTTAGGTCAGAGAACTCCCCCGATATTTTATCACAATGTTTCATACATTACATCATATTATAACTAAAACATAAAAACCCTAACAAAGCAAAAGCATATTGTACTAGTCCAGCCAGACGCCATAAAGATTGATGGAATTCAGACTGAGTAAAACAATCACATCATGTTCATTATAAGTCAACATTTGTAATTTAGGTAGGTATACATATGTGTGTATTGGGTACGCAGTTATATGCATCAAGGTGCATGTTTATAAAAACACAGGACATTATAAGTACTCTACTGTTTGCACGCATGTAAGGTGCAAAAGGTACATCAGCATTCACGAAATTGTTATCATAAGACCTGATGTTTGCTTCTGCTTCCAAGTACATAAAAAAGAACGCACAAACTAGCGCATCAGTAAGAAATATCAAACATTCAACATTTACATTGGCTCTTCATGAATGACCGTTGCATCGTTCGCATCATTCTTTCCTTAAGCTTGGCTTCCCCCAAATAACAATTGTTACGAAACGAACAAACAAGTTGTATACTATGCCATATCCAGATGCAAGAAGATTGCCACCAATAAATAGGCTTAAGTCCCCGTCCTGCCTTCGCTTCATCGGTATTATTTCATGAGCATGTTTTTCATGATACGATAGGGTAAAAGACATGCGAGTGTGAGTCTGGTCTGGTCCCTTTTTCCCAATAACACAGCTCTGTATGTATGAAGAATCAACGGCCAAAACAAGCTGTAATCGTATGAATACAGCATTATCCGACCGAGGCAAAGAACCAAACACAACGTAGAAATGAGCTTGCCGTCCCATTGCAGTATATGTTCATATAAACAATCTCCTTCATAACCTGCTATTTCCTATCATGAAAGGACGACCGGTCTGGAACTGAGGGTATGCACAGAGGATGGCAAGGCAAGAATAAATAACGTTTACAAACGCCATCCGTTTTCTGAGTTTTCATATCGTGACCATTTTACCACCAAATCAAAGTGTGAACCCTAAGAATCAAAATAAGGGACTATGATGCTTTCTTTTTTATTCTGAGGTGGTAGAGAACTCCTTCTTAATGCTCTGTGCACATTTTACTACTACAACACGCAATGTACCAAAAAGTAACTTGGCTTGTGGGAATTTCCTCTCCTCTCTCGCTCTTTGTGAACTTTCTTTGCCCATGTAAATGACATGACACTGTGACACGATACAAAAATCGGCATGGTATAACCCTTCTTGACTCAGACGATTGAAAAAAGGGTTACATGAAATTAAATTTTCGGCACATACGAATCAAATCACTGTCTTTTCTTGATACATTTTCCTACTAATAATGAACAACATTTGTCAACTTTGCTTTCGGACTGAAAATTAAGACAACGGCAACATAAAATGAAAAATGGACTGAGCTTTGAGTAAGCTGAGAACGCAAGATTTCACAGCAGTATTACTACGACCCATTAATAATAATAATATGAACCTCTTGTCACTTGTCTTGTCTTATATCCTTTTCGAGGAAAACTATTTCAGTTTAAGCCTGCTGATGAGCTGATGGATTTATGTACATACAATATATATATGCATACTAAAGGCCCGTATTTCTTTGAATTAGAACAGAACATTATATTCTGAGCTGAGCGTTTGGGAGGGAAACCGCGATAAATGAGATGAAAATCGACCATTAAGTAAGTTAGCGTATGTTTAAGTGTATTGTCATGATGTTATGAATGATCATAAAATGCAACTCCCAATCAAAGAACATGTAATCGGGATGCCGGATGGTGATTGCAGTATTTCGTTGAAACTGACTTTTTTAAACCGTACCTCAATGAAATGCTAGCAAATATTGGGACTCATCAACGCAAAAAAGTAAATGACATGGTACATGGCACTGCAATCTTGTATGGTAAAGATGATTAGGTAGGTACCCATCAAACACCATGCAGCTTGCAGAAAACAGCATTTTATACCCCAAACTGCATGTATATTGCATCAAAGACCATGTTTACAAGTGACTTAACTGTGCTGAAACACCGATACTGATAATGTCACGAAAAAGGTTTCTGAAAAAAATGTCACATTGTCAACATGTTTCAAAGTTATATCGAACCAAGTAAATAAAATTTGACAGGAGATATGCAAGTCATTTGCATCAAGTAGGTAACGAAATCAAATCTTTGTATGAAAAATGAACGGCATTGCATCCCGTTGCTTCATTATCAATCATTTTTTTTAGTTTTATGTACATAAAGAACCTAATAAGATACACAAATTCATGCACATAAAGCACATGCAACTGCAATGCAATTAGTATAGTAGGTATACAATATTTACGTTCTTAAAAAAGTGAAGACAAATACTCTCTGTAATCCTTTGCAACTAACGCACTCATTCATTCATCATCATTCTGCCAGTCAATTATTATGATACGTTGTGATGCTGGATGCATGGAAATTGTGATCAACCGACTTGGCTTAGCTTGTATCGGAAAGTAATGGTTATTGTTATTACTCCTGATAAGGTTGAGCAGTTTCAATTCATGTGCCTCCTCACTTTACACACTACCTCCGGAATGTCATAAAAGTTTATGGGCAATTATTCATTGTGCAAAATATTATTGCAGATGGAACTATTTGGGAAGCAGAATAATGGGCATTAAAACAAAATGGATGATATGTGACACCTCTACTCTAACGTACTTAAATGTTATACCAAATCCCATCACTCATTCAAGGAAAATTTAAACCTCAAGTCAAAGCCGATTAAAATACAGATGAAGATAAGATATTGAGGTGGCTGACTTTTTGTTATGAATGAACTAGTTGCATCCTTGTGATAATTATCAGGTTAACGGCTTATTTATGAGCTGAGTTCACAACTGTTTGTTTATCATACTTAGGTATATATATTTGTAAGTTGTTATTTTTTTTACCTGGACAGACATTCCATTTGCAAGGTTCTCTTTATTTTCTTGAATGCAGCGAACCAATTCCAATCTTCTGTCATTATCCCTCCGCCGACTTTCCAACGCTGATTTCCACGCTCTGGAAACGCGATGGAAGGTTCTCAGGTCTTCAGCATCCAGGTAAGAAATAACCTTGTCAAGTGGAACTTCAGGCAGGGCAGTCAAAGGAAACGTTGGAAGATAATTGAGAGAAGTCATGATGATGGTAACAGCAACTCAGATCTTGACCACCACTGCTGTTCAAGTTCACAAACTTCACCAGTGTTTTATCAACAACGAAACTACCTTGCATGCCTTGCCTAATTAATTAAAAGATCCAGATACTTAAACTAACTTCATTGTGAAATTTTATGACAATGGACAAGGCATGCTAACAACAGAATTCGAAGCGAAGATATGATTATTTACAGATGAAAAAAAGAGTGCTACAATATTTTTCAAAACATTGATGTTTTATACCAAGAGCCCTATATCTGGATCATCCTAACTCTAACCTACCAATGAACGAAATAAAAGCCCTAAACCCTAAAAAGAAAAAAATCGTTGTGGATGGAAAGAATTTCAATTTGACAATAACATCCCCTCGGCTCTGTATGGGTATTTTTGGTTCAGTGTCTTGGTAAAAGAAGAGCCTTGTTCTCTTCTGGACATAAGGTAAGTGCTTGCATTCATGTAACGTGCTATGTATGCCCTCCTAAACATACCGATACACAAGTCCGTTTGGATACAACCATCTATAAAGCTAATCCTTATGCAGTTTTCTCCTCATCCTTATCCGGTCTTATATATAAAAGCAAGTGGTTGGTTTTTAGGTACATATATCCTTTGGTCTATGTATGGGAACCGCCGAAAACTGTCAGTAAGAGAAGTTGTTGAGAGGGTTATGTACGCTTCCGCTTTACGATGTAAACAAAGTTTCACATCCTAATGATATCCACAATTAGCTTATCCAACGGTGATAACCGTTGAATGATGGGATGTATGGGCTTGCTTGAGTTCAAGGGTCAGAATGGTTCCCATGAGTTTTAATTGTCGTTGAACTTTTGATGATCAAATTGAAGCAATTATAAGGAGAATTCCTTAGTTCATTTCATGAGCCAATGGGACTCCACCAGGTTGAGTTGAAGCCAATGGGATGGAGATTTGCTGTAGATGTTTAGTGAGCTACACGAGGTTATTGAGAACGGGGATATCAACATCATAATGTTAAAACAGTCCAACGGATGTATGCATAACGCGAAAGTATCAAAATTGGTGTAGATTTAGTAAGTGAATGTTTCTGCTGGAGCTTATTGAGGATTTAAATTTTGGAATATTATTTTAATTACGACACTGCGCATTAGTAAATAGTGGAAGTAAGATAGCAAAAATGTATCTGGTTGTGAACAGACAGACAGACAAACAAGCACATGCATTTTGTTTCCATTTTGAGACTCGGCTAATACCTAACGCTGATACACAAAGTATCAACAACGTGAACATTGAAATCTGCAAATCTATGACCATAGCGGTTCATGCAACACTTCAAAAATTGCTCATCAGATCACAAACACATTTTGTGTATTCAGATTGTGATTGTAGATTGATACGTTTGGTTTGGTGACTTGGTTTCTCACCAGTTTGTAGTAAATGCATTTAAATTAACTTATAGAAGTTGGCTATATAGAGTAAAGGTGTTCTAAGAAGCTTAAAAAGGAACGTGACATTGCGAAAGACGGGTTAAAATTGAAAATGGACAGCCAAATCCAAGTCAAAATCCGGGTCCTCCAACCCAAATTCAGAGTCAGCCTTCAAATAAGGATCAGTTGTCTAGTAAAACACCAATGGTGTATATCTGTGGAGGTAGATTGCATTGATAATGCTAATAAAGAGTTATTCAGCGTAAAATGACCAACTAACTAGGATTCTCACATTTTTTATATTGTAGAATGTCATTCGGAAAAATGAATCAAAGTCAGAGATCCAATCCGTGCGCAGGAATGCGGTACAAGAATCATGTACAATCAACTGTAAGATATAAGTAAAGCATTAACAATACCATACACCATTTTAATCTTTTGCCTTCAGTAATAAATTATCAAAATTTAAGTTAGCTAAACCGGCTCTTACATCTCTTAGTTCGTTTCTTGTACATGATTCTGTAACCGCATTCCCTGCAACGGATTGGATCTCTGGCTTTGATTTCATTTTCCGAATGACATTCTACAATATTAAAATGTGAGAAATCCTAGTTAGTGGTCATTTTTACGCTGAATAACCTTTATTAAGCATTATCAATGCAAATCTTACCTCCACAGATATACACCATTGGTGTTTTACTAGACAACTGATCCTTATTTGAAGGCTGACTCTGAATTTGGGTTGGAGGACCCGGATTTTGACTTGGATTTGGGCTGTCCATTTTCAATTTTAACCCGTCTTTCGCAATGTCACGTTCCTTTTTAAGCTTTTAGAAACACCTTTACTCTATATAGCCAACTTCTATAAGTTTAATTTAAATGCATTTACTACAAACTGGTGAGAAACCAAGTCACCAAACCAAACGTATCAATCTACAATCACAATCTGAGAATACAAAAATGTGTTTGTGATCTGATGAGCAATTTTTGAAGAGTTGCATGAACCGCTATGGTCATAGATTTGCAGATTTCAATGTTCACGTTGTTGATACTTTGTGTATCAGCGTTAGGTATTAGCCGAGTCTCAAAATGGAAACAAAATGCATGTGCTTGTTTGTCTGTCTGTCTGTTCACAACCAGATACATTTTTTGCTACTTACTTTTACTATTTACTAATGCGTAGTGTCGTAATTAAAATAAATATTTCAAAATTTAAATCCTCAAAAGTTCCAGCAGAAACATTTACTTACTAAATCTACACCAATTTTGATACTTTCGCGTTATGCATACATCCGTCTGGACTGTTTTAACATTATGATGTTGATATCCCCGTTCTCATAACCTCGTGTAGCTCACTAAACATCTACAGCAGTATCTCCATCCCATTGGCTTCAACTCAACCTGGTGGAGTCCCATTGGCTCATGAAATGAACTAAGGAATTCTCCTTATAATTGCTACAATTTGATCATCAAAGTTCAACGACAATTAAACTCATGGAACCATTCTGACCCTTGAACTCAAGCAAGCCCCATACATTCCCATCATTCAACGGTTATCACCGCGTTGGATAAGCTAATTGTGGATATCATTAGGATGTGAAACTTTGTTTACATCGTAAAGCGGGAAGCGTACATAACCCTCTCAACAACTTCTCTTACTGACAGTTTCGGCGGTTCCCATACATAGACCAAAGGATATATGTACCTAAAAAAACAAACACTTGCTTATATATAAGACCGATAAGGATGAGGAGAAAAGTGCATAAGGATTAGCTTTATAGATGTTGTATCCAAACGGACTTGTGTATCGGTATGTTTAGGAGGGCATACATAGCCACGTTACATGACATGCAGCCACTTACCTTTATGTCCAGAAGAGAACAAGCTGCTTCTTTACCAAGACATTGCACTGAACCAAAATACCCATACAGAGCCGAGGGGATGTTATTGTCAAATTGAAATTCTTTCCATCCACAACGATTTTTATTTCTTTTAGGGTTTAGGGCTTTTTATTTCGTTCATTGGTAGGTTAGAGTTTAGAATGATCCAGATATAGGGCTCTTGGTAAAAAACAATCAATGTTTGAAAATAATTTGTAGCACTCTTTTTTTTCATCTGTAAATAATCACATATCTTCGCTTCGAATTCTCGTTGTTAGCATGCCCTTGTCCATTGTCATAAAATTTCACATGAAGTTAGTTTAGTATACTGGATCTTTTAATTAATTAGGCAAGGCATGCAAGGTAGTTTCGTGTTGATAAAACACTGGTGAAGTTTGTGAACTTGAATCAGCAGTGGTGGTCAAGATCTGAGTTGCTGTTACATCCATCACATGAATTTCTCTCAAATTATCTTCAACGTTTCCTTTGACTGCCCTGCCTGAAAGTTCCACTTGACAAGGTTATTTCTAACCTGGATGCTGAAGACCTGCGAGAACCTTCCGATCGCGTTTCCAGAGCGTGGAAATCAGCGTGGAAAGTCTGTGCAGGAGGATATATTGAACAGAAAGATTGGAGTTTGGTCGTCGCGCATTCAGAAACATAAAGAAACCTTGGCAAATGGAATGTCTGTCCAGAGTAAAAAAATAACAACTTACAAATATATATACCTCAAAGTCATGATAAACAAACAGTTGTGAACTTAGCATCAATAGAACAAGTAGCCGTTAACCTGATAATTATCACAAGATGCCAACTAGTTCATCTCATAACAAGAAAGTCAGCCACTCTCAATATCTTATCTTCATCTGTATTTTAATCGCTTTGACATTGAAGGTTTAAATTTCCATTGAATGAGTGATGCGGATGTTGGTATAAATTTAGTACGATTAGTGTCACATATCATACCATTGTTTTAAATGCCCATTATTCTGCTTCCCAAAATAGTTCCATCTGCAAAAATCAATTTTGCAACAAATGAATAATTCTCGCCAATAAGCTTTATGCACATTTCCGGAGTAAGTGTGTAAAGTGAGGAGGCACATATGAATTGGAAATCTGCGTACCCTTATCAGAAGAGAGTAATACAATTAACCTATTACTTTTCCCGCGAAATTTAACCAAATAGCTAAGCGAGTCCGGTGAATCAATATTTCCATGCATCCCAGCCATCAACAACGTATTCATAATAATAGTGACTGCAAGAGATGATGCATGAATGAATGAGTCGCGTAGTTGCAAAGGATTACAGAGAGATTCTGGTCTTCACTTTTAAAGAACGTAAATATTGATACCTACTATACTAAAATTGCATTGGCAGTTGCATGTGCTTTATGTCATGAATTTGTGTATCTTATTTAAGGTTCCTTTATGACATAAAACAAACAAAACATGAATTGATAATGAAGGGCAACGGGATCAATGCCGTTACATTTTTATACAAAGATTTGGAAATTTCCGTTACGCTACTTTGAATTGCTAACAATGATGCGATCTGCATAAATCTCCTGTCAAATTTTATTTACACTTGGTTCGATATAGACTTTGAAACATGTTGACCATGTGACATTTTTTTCAGAAACTTTTTCGATGACATTTAGTATCAGTATCGCGTGTTCAGGCCTATCGGCGTTAAGTCTACTTAGTAACCATGGTCCCCCTTTGAGGCAATACATGCAGTTTGGGGTATAAAATGCTGTTTCTGCCAAGCGTTGCATGTGATTTGTGGGTAATACCTAATCAATCCTTACGCATACAAGAATGTTGCAGTGGGCCATGTACCAATGTCATTTACTTTTTTCTGCGTTGATGAGGTCCCAATATTTGCTAGCAATTCATTGAGGTCGCGCTTTCAAACAAAGTCAGTTTCAACGAAATGACTAGCAATCACCAATCCCGATCCCCGATTACAGTTCTTGATTGGGAGTTGCATTTTATGACTCATTCATAACATCAGAGCAATACACTTAAACAACGCTAACTTAACTTAATGGTCGCATTTTCATCTTCAATTTATCGCGCGTTTCCCTCCAAAGCTCAGCTCAGAATATAATTTGTTTCTAATTCCAAAGCAATACATACGGGCTTAGTAGCATATATATATATTTGTATGCACATAAATCCTCAAATCCATCAGCTCATCACGCAGGCTAAACTGAAATAGTTTTTCCTCGAAAAGGATATAAGACAAGACAAGTGACCAAGAAGGTTCATATTATATATTAATCGGTCGTAGTAATACTGCTGTGAAATCTTGCGTTCTCAGCTTACTCAAAAGCCCAGTCCATTTTTCTCAATTTATGTTGCCGTTGTCTTTAATTTTCAGTCGCGAAAGCAAAGTTGACAATGTTTCAATTATTAGTAGAAAATGTATTCAAGAAAAGAAGTGATTTGATTGTATGTGCCGAATTTAATTTATGTAACCCCTTTTTCAATCGTCTGAGTCAAGAAGGGTTATCATGCCGATTTTGTATCGTGGTCACAGTGTCATGTCCATTTACTTATGGGCAAAGAAAGTTTCACAAAGAGCGAGAGAGGAGAGGAAATCCCACAAGTCAAAGAATAATACTTTTGGTACTGCATGTTGTACGTAGTAAAATGTGCACAGAGCATAAGAAGAGTTCTCTACGCACCTCAGATAAAAAAGAAAGCATTCATAGTCCCTTATTTGATTCTTAGGGTTCACACTTTGATTGATGTAAAAGGTCACGATATGAAAATCAGAAAAACGGATGGCGTTTGTAAACGTTATTTATTCTGCCTTGCCATCATCTGTGCATACCCATCAGTTCCAGACGCGGTCGTCCTTCATGATAGGAAATAGCAGGGTTAATGAGGAAGATTGTTTACATAACATATACTGCAATGGACGGCAAGCTCATTTCTAACGTTGTGTTTGGTTCTTGCCTCGTCGGATAATCTGTATTCAACGATTACCAGCTTGTCTTTGGCCGTTGATTCTTCATACATACAGAGCTGTGTTATTGGAAAAAGGGACCAACAGACTCTACACTCCGCATGCTTTTTACCTACGTATCATGAAAACATGCCATCGAAATAACCGATGAAGCGAAGGCAGGACGGGGACTTAGCTATTTATTGGGCAAATCATTCTTGGCATCTGGATATGGCAATAAGTACACAACTTGTTTGTTCGTTTCGCTAAGCAATTGTTATGGGGATACCAAGCTTAAGGAAAGAATAGATGTCGAACGATGCAACGCGTCATTCATGAAGGCCAATCGTAAATTTGAATGTTTGATATTTCTTACGTCAGGGCTAGTTCTTGCGTTCTTTTTTTTATGTACTTGGAAGCAAAGCAAACATCAGGTCTATGATAAACCATTTCGTGAAAGCTGATGTAAACCTTTTGCCAGCGCTTAAGCGTGCAAACAGCTTAAGAGTAACGATTATATACAATGTCCTGTGTTTTATAAACTGCACCTTGATCGCATATAACTGCGTACCCAATAATCACATATGTATATACCTACCTCACATTCTAAAAGACTTATAATAGAAACATAGAAGTATTGTTTTATCTCAGTCCTGAATTCACATCAATCTTATGGCGTCTGGCTGGACTAGCTACAATAGCTTTTGCTTTGTTAGGTTTTTTACGTTTCAAGTTATAATATTGATGTAACGTATGAAACATTGTGCATAAAATTCGGGGGATTCTTCGACCTAACTATGGTTGTGTGTCATAATCCTATCACGGTCATTTATCTTTGTATGCCAAAGTTTTCTTGACCTGCTTTCAAATTCTTTGTACTAGCAGACAAATCATAACGTGCTGTCATATTTTTCCTCGCAATAGGCTATAAATGAAGAATGCAGAATGTATGATGGTAAAAACATGTCGCATTTTTGGCAGGCTTTGTTCATTCCCACATTTTAGAATTAGCCCACATAATATAAAATGCAATAGAGCATAGTTACGGTATAATCAACACATTTTAAATTGCTACTTAATCGATGAGAATTGCGTAATCAGAAATCGAATCGGAGCTGACATACCGAGCTTAATTTGTACAGTTAAAAAACAACAGTATCGGCCAGATTTCTTCTTTATACCTTTTATTTATCCTTTTGTGATGCTTGGCTTTCATCATGAAGAATAAACTATTTCTTCAATTTACTTTGGAGCACATCTCGAAATGTAAGCCTTTGCTGTTCGTTTTCTTTGTATGTACAACTTTTTTTTCCCCAATATGTTGCCTTATGACGGTTTTAACGCTCATATTCATGGGAATTCTCAAAAAATACTTTATGTTCTAGAAGTTTACATGAAAGTGACTTGACTTAACAGGACACGTATATTCGCTAGTAAAAGACCATTACTCAGTAAAAGGAGAAATAACATGCTGTCGATTTATTCAGAGTTTTCATAACAGTACTTGTATACATTATTATTCCTATAAAGCTTAATAAAACTACCGAAACGTGCCAATTTTTTATGCAGAGTCTGCAATACATGTAGACAGAAGTTTGTGACATTGAACCAACAGGCGAGAGCGCCGACGAGTTAATTTAGGAAATTTTAAAACCATTGTTCTCGGACTTTTGTTTCAGATTAGCCAATAGTAAACCGTATTATCTAGCAGTGCGGTGGGTCTGAGCAGAGTAAACTTCATATTCTCTCTCCAGTCAGCTAGCCTTGGCCTTTTTTTACTTATTGTATTTAAGTGAAATTAAAGATATATGCATGACCAAGAATCAAGCACGGTTGATAAAAACTTATGTTATAGAGCATAACACCAAGATGGACAGTCGAATCGGAAATAATCAAGTTATTGTGCCATTGCACTGACTCTGTTAGTCACCATTTTCAGCAATTTTTCAAAATTTAGAGTCAATCTTCACTTTGGCCCGTCGCGTGTTCACTACCATTCCTTTTCTGAAGGATATATCAACTCATTCTACATTCACAATTTCAATCTTATGTAAATGAAGTAACATTTCCACATGACTGTCTGTCCCACACGACAGAAAGCTGCAGCAAGCGAAGCTCATAGCTTACCGCAAAAATGCTACTTCTTTTGTTTTCAGATCTTAGTACAGTCTAGGTCTCAACCTTCATCATTTTCATGTTTAAGATCCTCGTCGAACAGCAACTTCACTTACGAATAATCCAAATTCTCAAGCTAGACAAAGCGCAGTAGTTGCCTCTGCGAAACTTCAGACTTTGTCGCTCACTCCTGCTTTATAATATATTCATAAAAATATGCATAAATGAGCTGTGATTGCACTCATTGTCTCGCTGGATAGAGGTACAACTAGCATATTGTAATAGTGTGCAAATACATAGATAATAGTCAAGTCCCAACGGGGAAAAATCACTTTTTACTTTTATATCCGAAGTCACATACCTGCCTGTTCGATCTGGGACGGCCTTCTTCTTCATTTTCGTTAGGATTGGCTGAGACACCCTTGCTTGTGTTTGAGCTTGCATGGCTGGCAGTATTTCTCATGACGCATTTCTTTATCCTCCCGCTGGGACAGCAAGAGAGTAAATCCAAGAGGTAGTGCGACGTGAGAAAATATACAAGGTCTAAAAAAAAACAGATCTCCCATTTTGCATGAATGATGGCAAAAAAACTAAAGTCCTTGTTTCAAAGATACATTTGTATGTATATCTCATATGTCTTAATTTGGTTCGAAACGTTTCCTTCTCGACAAAAAAATCCTGAAATACGAGTCAGCTTCACAAATGCTTTGATCTTTGATGAGGGTATGACCAGGATGCGTATTATTTTCAATTCATTTTGAATGACTT
>LJIJ01004371.1:0-15041 GCA_001718145.1 Orchesella cincta
CAGGAACGCATTCGTGATGAAACTTTTAAACGCGTCACAAGGTATTTGTATGCGATTGGGCTTGTTAACTGTAATTGCAATATTCCCCGGCTCAACTTAATTTTCAAAGTTGTTAATCTATGACCCAAACTTAGAGAAGCGACTGAGGGATCCTTAAGCATTGAATTTCTGCATTGAATGCTTCACCGGTAAATAATATCTCTCTGGAAAGCATCAACTATACCTAACTGCTCACAATATTTTTTCATTAGAAATTAAGTTAATGGAAATGTCTAAATGTGATAATAGAAGTTTTATCACACTCGAAAGAACGGTTTTCGTCCCGTGCCTTATTTTACCTTTTGAACAACTCTTTTGGCAGATTTGTGGCTGCGGAACTCATTTAAATTAGAGTTATTGCTAACTAGTCGCGAAGAAATGCGAACACTCTTGAGGTATCTCCTCCATTGGATAAACTTGACAAAAATTCGATACTTTTAGTCAAATGATGTTTCAATGCGAATATTCTCCAAATCATAGAAATGATCCCAGTATTAAGTAGCCAAAAAGGTTGCTTGTGGTGCATGTCTCCTAGACCTTTTGACATTACATTTTCAATTCTGAGAGAGAATCATTGTTTTCTTAAAATGTGCCACAATAAATGTCAATTTCCTCATTGATTACGACATCCATCTCCCATCCACAACCCAACCAACCAGTTTTGGGTGTTTGTAATTCATATTATTTTTGTAAACATTGTGTTTTCACATAGCAAAATTGTTTATATTCATATGTTTTCTTGTTAATACGATGCGGCCTAACTTATCGGGGAAACAGTTTACGTTAGCTTTTATTTATAGTTTACATCCTTTTATACAGTAATTCCATGCTTCGCATTATCGCTCACAACCTTTGAAGAATGAATGAATTTCCAAGTTTTCTTGTCGGTTCTCATTTGAGCTAGATGAGGAGTAGAACATGAGGTGATGTTGATGTGACCTCATTTAATAGTAAGCAACTACCTTCCTCAACTACGAGCAGAGTACAACAACAGAACCGAACAAGTTATTGGCGAACTCTTGAATAACTACAGCCATTCATTTGAAGGAGATTACAACAAGAATGACAGCTTACGAGAATCTCTACTAAAGTTGAATACTGCTGACAACATCCTTTCATCAATACGGAGTCCCTTCTACACATTCTATAGGGAATATCGACCTTGTTTCTTGCTTTGGAAAATGAGGTACCAAAAACGTATGTGGATCATGCAAAAGGGATAGAAGAAATGTTGCAATTTTATGGGGAGGTGACCAAGCTCAGTGTAACCTATCCGTCTCTGACACCGTTTCTCACTCATGTCCGTGACGAAGTCCGTATTATTAAGGGGAACGCAGCGTTCAAAATTATAAACGAATTCGTTTGGGAAGGGAAGAAAGCAATTGTGAGTGGAACTTTCGTCAAATTTTCTAATTACATACCTTGGCCCAGAACGGCGAGTTGTGCTTTTACCGACCTGCACGAGCTGGACATATTCGCCAGTGAAATTGTGTTCGTAGACAGCGACCTACTTGCCAAAGATATGAATCTTACGGTGAGGGTGATGGCTGATAGGTGGGAGATTGTTAATGATTGTGAATCTGATAGGAGAAAATTGATTTACGAGGAGCACGTTGTAAAAGCTACACCAATAATGCCGAAGGGGCAACTGAGGTTGGTGAGTCCCGAGAACCAGGTAAGCCAGGTAGACTGGGAGGGAATGGCGGAAACTTTTATGGCATTTGTAACACAGTTGTGTTTGGAAGCGCAAAGCTAAAAATTGATACAAGTGGTGGGCAAGGTGGGATGGACAGAACGCGCTTCGGGGCTAATTGGAGAATCGTTTGGTTATATTGTCTGGGGAAATCTTCGCAATGCAGGACGTGGGGGTGCAGGTGGCTTTCCTGGGGTTGCTGAAATTACTCAAGTATTTGGTTCTACTTTAAAACAAAGTGGTAGTAAGATAATGCTTGTTCAAAATATGGGACCTAATGGAAAACGGGGAAATTGGGCAGATGGAGAGACGGAAGGCAATTCAATTGGACAAGTGTCTCCGACTCGCCCTAAAACCCTAGTCACTGGAAAAGCATTGCTGCTTTTAAAAGGTTTATCCTTGCAAGCGGAAGTGTGAGACGCTTTGTTGGCCTTTTAGATGAAAATTCAGATGTAAGGAACTCCTACCTTTCGGTTTACTCACTAGCCGAAGAACTCGCTAAACTGGAACTATTCTTTTACAAAAAAGGAGCAACTCCCCACACATACATAAAGGAATACGAAGACTACCTAAGGAGTCTTGAAGACTGTATCATTAGATCCTCCCATTTGCAACCTGCGCAAAATAGACTATTAAACATGCTGTGCGTCTCCGCTTTTTCCAAACTGATGGCGATGAAAGAGCAACAAACATCTTCTGAAATGTTGGTCAACGTGGCCACCTATTTTGAAACTGTAAAAGGGGAAATTCGGCGTCTCAAAGTACTTCAAAGGGATTTTGGAATTTTAGAAAAAAAACTAGAGTTTCAATCTATCCTGCAATCTAAAATTGAAGAAGCGGATTCCTTTATATTTTTTGATGTACTCCCAGCTTTTTCCCAACTTGAAGTAAGTCTAGATGAAAGTACAAACAAGGCCATCATCGAGTTGAGCGAGCTCCGAGCTTCCACCCTTGAAACCAAGGATCGCTTGAAGCAGCAAGAAGAAAAGTTGAAGGATGCTCTCCTAGTTCAAAATGTTTTACAGGGGTTGACCTTAGTTGCAACTGTTGCTTCCTTTTTGCATCCTGCAGGCGCAGCTGCTGTAGCCGGAATAAGTACAGTGACTGCGCTTGTCGGCTCACCTGCCCAACAATCTGTTACGCTTTCTCCACAACTCCAAACATTTATGGAAAACAATCACCAAAAATTCATGCGCTACAAGACGAGTCCGTTCCGCTTATGTTGAGCCAAACTCAGAAAGTAATCGTCGAGCAAGATTTACCCCAACTTTCACCTCCACTGACTGAATTGCAAATAGCCTATGAAAGATTACTAATTTCTACAACAAATCCTGAGATAATTTTAACGAATCAACAGAATTTTGAGAGCAAGTATGGTAAACTGATTGACTCCGTTATGATCATAACAAATGAGCTTGTTGCGGGGCAAACTGCTACAAAAATCCAACTTGAATATTTGCTTACAGTTCTCACGGTAGCGAACACAAATTATCCACTAGTTGCCACAATTCAGAATGGAGATTCGGCTGAGGAGCAAGATCTTTCTCCAGAAATGCCCGCGATGAATGAGTTGTTGAGGAGCATTGAGAACAGGAAGCAAGCCATTTATCAAAGCTTTATTCCGGTTGTGAAAACTACGATGGCTTCGCTGAGTCAGGAGGCTAGCTCGTTGGGATGGTCGTCTTCTGTTGGACTTGGAGTCAGAAAATGGAAGATTCAGGGAATGCTGAAAGATGTTCAGTTATACTTGAAAGGATTTGTAAGTGGGCTCTCAGTCGAAGAAGAAGTTTTGATTTGCATTGACAAGTTGGAAAAGGCTATGACAATTCTCATAGATTTGTATGACTACATTGAAAAATACGAAGAGAGAAAGCAGTTGGCTGAGTTCATCGCGAGTGTGAACTCGGCTGGAAACATCAATTCCCAGGATTCAGTCATAACAAGCTTGAGTACTAAAGTGGATTTGTATGTAAGGGCGAATCTCTTTCTGTGCCAATATGAAATGGCCATGGATGCCTTTAAACAATGGGCATTTCCCTTTGCTGGGAAATATTTGGTGGAGGATCTGTTTCAGCTTGAAAGTTTACAAGGACCTGTGGAGCATCACAATTTGGAGGGAGTGGTGAATATCTACATGGAAAAAATTAAGACGCTATCAGATCAGCTACAGAAATATAATGCAATGATTAGAGATGGCGATGAGTCTCTTTTCAAGACACATTTCACAAGTGCGTATAGCTCCAGCAAACCTTTCTATATTTGGGGGAATCAACAGTGGCAGCGTTCAATTGCACAGCTTTTAGCCGGAAAATCCGTTCAACTTTATGCAAATATAGGGAATGCCGATGATAGAAAGACAGCGGTGAAATTCAAGACAATCGAGCTACAATTTAAGGTGCCGAATGCCAATATGCAAACTGAATTGATGGAAAAACTCAAATATTATCATGTGGTGATGACTCACAGTGGGATTTCCTACTACAAGTTCCTTTCAAACGTTTACGTTATGAAGGGAAATAGTCAAAAGTTTGAGTACAGTTTTGAAAGGAGGGAAGGTAGCAACACTGCGGTGAGCGTGAATCAGGTGGGGAACAAATTCAATACTGTGGGCGACTACCTACTCAGCCCATACACGCACTGGACTTTTCAATTGGTTGATATGAGAGAAAGCTCAGAGAAAGAGGATGATGATGATTTGATCGAGTTTGCGCCATTTGTCAATTTGGAGTTGACTGGTGAGGGCGTTTATATTGATGAGAAAAGAGCTGATAGAACCAAGTTATTGGAGCTGAGAGCGCATGAGTTCTACCATAATGAAAACGTGATTTCGGGAGAATTCAACGATGTTACCAATTTTATTCTGTCTCAACCTGTGAAGCAGATAAAACCAAATCAACCTTTAAAGCTATGATGAATTCGATACTCCATCAGAAAAAGTTTTCCCAGTAGTAGTTAAGCTTATTTTCCTGCTAATTAACAGGAATAAAATATCTGTTAGTTTATTTGATGTGGTTATAAAATAATGCTTAGTTGTAATACTTTGTCAATTTATTGATGCTATAAATATATCATCTGGTTATTCTCTGGTGGCGATTTAGTAAATCATTGTAATAAATACAAAAAGATTTTTACGCAGTCTGTCATTCTAATGTTAATGCATATTACATGAGATGAAAATTTATATGTGTAGTATAACATCCTTAATTGCTTACATTATTCCCTGCATTTAAGATTTGCAAATGCAAGCCAATAAATCGAAGCTTTCTTAAAGCATACTGGAAGAAATATTATTTGAAACTTTCATTTTTTCCTTGCGGTATATCAACTTGTTTTATGCAACATTTCATTAGTATGGTATTCTTTATGTAATAATTAACTTCAAATGCATCTATTTTAATCAGAAGAAAGTTTCCTGCATATGCTTGCCGTCATGAGATGCAGGACTTTGTATTAGAGTGTATAAACCAAACTCTCTTTTACAGAAGTAGCTTCGTTCAGTACACAAAGGGTTTTTATTTTCATTTTATGCATTATGTGCGTAACAGAAATCCAAGATATACATGATCTGAAAACCGTGCATTGGATTATAAATAGCCATACTTCTACTGTTTTCTAGTGGAACTGTGGTCAATTTTATGTGTGCTGACCGGCTGATTTAATGAAACATATTGTAAACATCAAAGTAAATGGAATATACGCTTTGCTGTTTAATTCCTTTTTGTACTTCTGCATAGTAAAAGCAAGAAAGCAAAACAAAAGTTGAAGTTGCTATTAAATACCGCTCATCATAGCAAAAACAGGAAATGGCACACTACACGGAAACTGAGATATAATCCTTGGTTTTGTTTGCAATTCAAGAATCCAAATTTGGTATGTAAATAGCAAGCGTTAAAAATATGAAATACGTTACCTTTCTCGTAAATATGTCCCGTGAAGATTTTTTTAAATTTAAAGTCAGTTATTAGGTAAATGCAGTCTGCATTATGCAGATAATCTAAAAAACCGGTACCTGGCAAAGTTTTTGTCAAATGACATAAAGAAATGTCAAAGAAATCGCACAAATCATAGGATCTTCTCTTCCAATACAGTAGTTTTATTAAAATTTAGATTTGGAAACGATGGATTAACAACTATCGTCTTTCTTAACTTTTGATTTTCACGTTATTAAACTTTGAATTAGAAAACCACTTGCATTTTTCAGAGAATGGCGCATTTGGAAATTATATTCCCAAGTTCCCTTGAATTCTGAGATATCCGACTGGAAATGAAAAAAAACTTAACTGGCTTACGTATTTTTCTACACTAGAAATAGATACATGCATAGTAATATTGCCACATTTGTCGTCTCTGGACGGATGCTGATTTTGATTAGCTCCCTAGCCCATTAGAAAGATTGTTTTGTAAACTCAAAATTTCAAAATTGAAATAACACGCGATCTTTTAAATAATCGACTTGTAAATTACTCATCAAGTATTACAAGGAATATGCTTCAACATCATCCAATCTATTCCATCCAAAATCAATCATTTCTACCATTAAAAACATTTCCTGTTAATTTATAATAAATAAGTTTTTTTGACACACGCCTACGACTATATGCTTACGAGAATGTCGTTGCCTACGTGTTACTTTTTCTAGAAGCACAAATTGAAATGGTCAACCTCGACAACCAAAAGCTACCCACTCCTCTAAGTCAAACGAACAGAGTTGGACTGCGTTGTTTTCTCTCTCGGAAAGTGTTTTGTTGGACATGCAAATTCTTTTTTAAATAAATTTGCTTCTTTCTAAAAATTGCCTGCACAGTTTAGCAGTTGGAAATAAGTTTGTTTGGTTCTTGTGCCAAGAGGAAAATGTAAATATGATCCTTTGGAACAGACTAAATTACTGAACTGAAAAACGATTTAAAAACACACGATAAGTAATCAAAGAACTCACATCTCTAACTTTTCCTGAACGTTCTGGTTTCTTATCAGAAAACGCTATAGATTGCAACGTTACATCGATTCATCCGAGTAGTGCAATCAGTAAAGTTCAAGTGCCACATTTTATCATCGTCTTTGACAAACTCAAACAAATCAGATTGGCCGTGCAAATGTATTGGCTTACCTGTATTCTAAACATTTCTGCCTTGCATTCCATTGGCGTAGACTATCATCCCTACTTTGTGTTGAAATATTAGTTTCCATGCCATTTTATGGCATGGTTTCCAACCACGTATATTTATGATAGCGTGTTTTTTCACCGGATGCGTGTGGATTGGTTTTGGTTTGACATAATCCGAAATTGAAAAGCAATTGGTATACTAGAACATATAGCAAGCCGTGAGCTACTTTCAAATCCTGTCGTTTAAATACTAAGAGGTTTCACTGCAAACAATTTTTACACAATTGTGTCTCTTCCTGCCTGATATTTTAAACATAAGTGTGGACGAATTTTTACAACCTTTTCTAAGTATTTTTCTTTTGCAAAAATCTAAGAACCGCTTATTATTTTATTAATATAGTTTCCCAAAACCGAAGTTTCGTTAACATTTAAAACATGAAATCTGTGTGTCTACTAGCGGTTTTACTTGTAGCTACATCACACGTTGTCTCTTTTCAGTGTCTATCACGCCTTTTCCCTCATTTAAATACAAACTGGGAGAACCATGTTCTCTATTTTATTAATACGACTGAATTGGTTAATGGAAATATTCGTCCAGATGCATCGCTGTTGCCAAGTCTCATTAACACTCAAAATCAAACAGGACTGAGAAGGGAAAAATACAGATTTTCCAACATGATAAACGTGGTCATCAGTCCAATTTGGGACTTGATTCATTTGGTTTCAGCATTAGGCAAAATTGTCGTTCCCTCAAGAACCCTGTTCATTTTAGTTTGGGGAAAGGTTCGACTTTCACCGGATCAATCTTTTCAGAAAGAAATGTTCCGCCGGAATGCTATTCTTGCGAAATGGCATGTACAACTACCAACATTTCCTGCACTCAAGGTGATCCTCACGTTGCCACAAAATTTCGAGTGTGAACCAAGAAAAACTTCAGTTACAATAATTTGTCGTGGATACTGTTCTTTCTCCAATTGAGTTAACCGATTTGCTAAAGTGGAGCAATACAGATTTGTATACACTTCATCGAGAGCTATTTCGGAATGCGAACAAAAAAGAACTCTCGGCACTGACATTTTTGCCACCAGATTGGACTGAATTTGTCAAAAAGCTACACAATAAAGTTTGCATTAGCCCAACAAATCGGATAAATTACAGATGCTATCGTGGTATCTCCACACTTCAACTTTTGTCCGTCATCCATAACATTTCAATTTCCTTACTCAAAAACACAGTAGAAAACAGTGACAAATTTAAAGCCCATCGAATTTATAGAGGTCCTGAATTGTTGGAGGAAAAAGTTTCATATTTGAATGTAGATTTGTATACCACTGCTCGACTGCATTTTAACTGTTTCGACTCGGAAACAGTCTTTTATTGTCCCAAAAAGAAGGAATATGAAGGAAAGCTGGTAAATTTTTCAATGTGGTACGAACCCTTCAGCTCAGGAATATGGATGTTAACAGTAATCGTACTCGGTTTTGTATTCTTTATCTGCTACAGAGATCACCGTCAAGCTAGAAAAGTAGCTGAGGAAATACTTGGACTCGTTGCCGGTGTGTTCGGGCATCAATTGAACCTCGGCAATTCATTGTAATTTATTCCATAGCATTTCTCATGACGCAACTCTACTCAAATGAACTAACCAGCATTGTCACTGTCACTCCAGTACCTAAGGCCAAATTAACACAATCAAGGAATTTGTGATGCATGGATACAAGATAATTTTTAATCAACCTTCGTATTTCTTCTCTCCCAATAAGTCATATGGGGACGAATTTAGTTCGTTCGGTTTATCTGCGGAAGAAGCTTTTTACGTGTCTGAGGTCAGTGTCAAACCTTCTGAATATGTTAAAATGGCGACTGGATCAGGTCCACGACTTGGATTTCTTTATCATACATCATTGTCACAAATTGAAAAAGCTTACTTGCAGGATTCGATGAGTCAAACAAATGACAAATATCATTGTTTGGCGGTTCCTCAAATATTTGATGAGAGGTTGTATAGTTGGGTAACCAAAACAGAGAATCAATACTGGCTCAAAGAGTCCATCCAGAAAATCGTTTCATCCGGACTATATTACAAATGGCAAGAGTGGGAGCATTGGCATAAACTGCTTGTGAACAAGTTGCACTACGATAAGGAGAAGGGAATGCCTGAGACTGTTGAGATCACTAAAGTTAGAGCATTGGTAATATTTTGGGTAGTGATGCTAGGAATTTCAGTTGGGCTGTTTTTAATTGAACTAGAGCTGGAGGTTAGTCTTTTAAAAATGTATAAAGTGTTTCAAAATATGTGCGCTCATACGTCACGAACATCCGTAGAACTGCGGAAATACTTTTACATTAGACGCTAGAATCGCCTTAACAAAAAAGTGATTACTGATACTACTTTAGAATAGCTTTCCTTTTAATAAAAATTAAAAGAAAGGATGAACTTATTTACTGCGCATCATGGCACCTTGAAAGAATTGTAGAGTAAAGGGAATTGATTTTTATTGTACTTAAAAATACAAGTGATGAACAACGTGGAAATTTAATAAAAATATATAGCACAAATGTAGTCAGTTAAATCCTAGACATTTTAATAAAAACCCACGATTTCATCACGGTTTATCCCTTTTTTGCACACCAGTTCATTTTTGACAGTCTCCGCAAGAACCATACGTTGTCTTTTCATCCTTATCATCGTAATTTTCTCCTCCACCTCCATTATCACCAATATCCAAACTAGCTATGTCAGAGTGTGGTATGATGACTCCATTTGTTCTTGGTTGAATTGAAAGGAATTGAAAAAAATCAGTTCAGATTGAATTGAACCGAGACAAAGTCACATGCCTTCTTTTACTTTGGGAACAACTCTTGTGGCAGGGTGAGTATTGTGATTAGCGGAACTCATTTAGATTAGGTTATTGTTAACCAGTCGAGAAGAAATGGAAACATTCTTAAAGATGTCTCCTACATTTGATCAACTTGACAAAAATTCGATACTTCTAGTCCAATCATTTTTTCAATGCGGGTATTCTCCAAATCATAAATGATCCCAGTATTAAGTAGCCACAAAACGTTGCTTGTGGTCACGTCTCCTAGCTCTTTTGACATTATACTTGTTTTATTCTGAGAGAGAGCCAATGTTTTCTTAAAATGTGTCAAAATAAACTTTTCAATTTCCTCATTGATTACGACATCCGTCGATGCTGATCATCACAATAAACAACTCTAATAAATCATTTTTGGGTGTTTGTAATTCATACTGCAATATTTGTCATATTCATATATGTTTTCTTGATAATGCGATGCGGCCTTATTTATTCAGGAAACAGTTTATGATAGCCTTTATATAGTTCGCATACTTTTATACAGTTATTCCGCATAATGGTATTATCGTCACGAAGCTTTCGCAGACATGAATGGCGATTTCCAAGTTTCCTGTCCGGTGCTCATTTGAGCTGATGAAAATGGAACATGAGGTGATGTTGATGTGAACCTCATTAAATCCATGACACCTGTAGTTGATACTTTTTTAACACGAGAGTCATGAGAGTTTACTTGCGTAATTGGCGTGACTCAATTTCGAGGGGCAAATCAAATGATTTTCCGACCCAATTTGTAATGACTATAACTGCCTTGTAATTTTGAGCTCTGGTTCATACAAAGGATAATTATGTGCTCTATAAATGGCGAAATTTGGCAGATGGAGAACCGGACAGGCAATCTAAATTGGACAAGACCCCTTTTGTCTTC
The DNA here is from genome assembly GCA_001718145.1 of Orchesella cincta. Classification (NCBI taxonomy): domain Eukaryota; kingdom Metazoa; phylum Arthropoda; class Collembola; order Entomobryomorpha; family Orchesellidae; genus Orchesella; species Orchesella cincta. Next base: position 10,581 of record LJIJ01004371.1, read on the forward strand.
CGAAATCGCCCGTGCAAAACCTCGCTCTCCCCTGAAAAGGCATTGCTGCTTTTAAAGTTTTATCGTTGCCGGCGAAGTGTGAGTGGCAGACGTTTGTTGGCCTGTTAGATGAAAATTCAGATATAAGGAATTCCTACTTCTCAGTATACTCGCTAGCTGAAGAGCTGGCTAATCCGGAACTATTCTTTTACAAAAAAGGAGCAACTCCTCACACCTACATAAAGGAATACGAAGACTACCTAAGGAGATTGAAGACTATATCATTAGATCCTCCCATTTGCAACCTGCGCAAAATAGACTATTAAACATGCTGTGTCTCGGCCTTTTCCAAACTGATGCGATGAAAGAGCAACAAACATCTTCTGAAATGGTGGTCAACGTGGCCACCTATTTTGAAACTGTTAAGGGGAAATTCAGCGTCTCAAAGTAAGAGATTTTGGAATTTAGAGAAAAAACTAGAGCTTCAATCTATCCTCCAATCTAAAATTGAAAAAGCGGATTCCTTCATATTTTTTGATGTACTCCCAGCCATTTCCCAACTTGAAGAAAGTCTAGATGAAAGTACAAACAAGGCCATCATCGAGTTGAACGAGCTTCGAGCTTCCACCCTTGAAACAAAGGATCGGTTGAGGCAGCAAGAAGAAAAGTTGAAGGATGCTCTCCTAGTTCAAAATGTTTTACAGGGGTTGACCTTAGTTGCAACTGTGGCTTCCTTTTTGCATCCAGCAGGCGCAGCTGCTGTAGCCGGAATAAGTACAGTGACTGCGCTTGTCGGCTCACCTGCCCAAGATACTGTTACGCTTTCTCCACAACTCCAAACGTTTATGGAAAACAATCACCAAAAATTCATGCGCTACAAGACCGAGTCCGTTCCGCTTATGTTGAGCCAGACTCAGAAAGTAATCGTCGAGCAAAATTTGCCTCAACTTTCACCTCCACTGACTGAATTGCAAATAGGCTATGAAAAACTACTAATTTCTACTTCAAATCCTGAGACCATTTTACAAATCAGCAAAATTTTGAGAGCAAGTTTAAAACTGTTGACTCCGTTATGAACATAACAAATGAGCTTGTTGCGGGCAAACTGCTACAAAAATCCAACTTGAATATTTACTCACAATTCTCACAGTAGCTAACACAAATTATCCACTTGTTGCCACAATTCAGAAAGAAGATTCAACCGAGGAGCAAAATCTTTCTCCAGAAATGTCCGCGATGAATGAGTTGTTGAGGAGCATTGAAAACAGGAAGCAAGCCATTTATCAAAGTTTTATTCCGGTTGTGAAAACTACGATGGCTTCGCTGAGTCAGGAGGCTACCGCGTTGGGATGGTCGTCTTCTGTTGGACTTGGAGTGAGAAAATGGAAGATTCAATGAATGCTAAAAAATGTTCAATTATATTTGAAAGGATTTGTGAGTGGGCTCTCGGTCGAAGAAGAAGTTTTGATTTGCATTGACAAGTTGGAGAAAGCTATGACAATTCTCATAGATTTGTATGACAACATGAGAAATACGAGGAGAGAAAGCAGTGGCTGACTTCATCGCGAGTGAACTCGGCTGGAAAATAATTCCCAGGATTCAGCGTCATAACAACTTGAGTACTAAAGTGGATTTGTATGTAAGGGCGAATCTCTTTCTGTGCCAATATGAAATGGCCATGGATGCCGTTAAACAGTGGGCATTTCCCTTTGCTGGGAAATATTTGGTGGAGGATCTGTTTCAGCTTGAAAGTTTACAAGACCCGTTGAGCATTCCAATTTGGAGGGTGTGGTGAACATCTACATGGAAAAGATTAAGACGCTATCAGATCAGCTGCAGAAATACAATGCGATGATTAGAGAGGCGATGAATATCTTTTCAGGACGCATTTCACAAGTACGTATAGCGCAGCAAGTCATTTTATGTTTGAGGAACACAGCTGGCAGGAGCAGAGTAGCCGAATCCCAATATTTGGGGGTTGGATTACGGGATTATGGATTACCATTTTAAAAATACTGGATTTGGCGATTACGCAGTTTGGAATACGAGTCTAAAGTTTTTGTTGGATTATTGGATTAATCTGGCACATAAATTCGGAGCGTCTGGATTTTAGATTCTGGATTACGTAATCCGAATCCCGAATGTTGGATTACATGCCGAATTCAACAAGTTTTAGTAATTTTGCTTTCTCGAAAACCATTTTCCTTCCATTTCTGCACTCATAATAGTATTAAAACAAAATAAAAATACATTTAAAATAGTAACTTCTTCATATTTTCAACTTCATTTGCTTATTATCTTGTTAAAACAAAGAACCTTGCACGAAAAATATCCATATAAATACCGTCATGTTCAATAAAATCCGCAATCCCAATTCCGGAAAATCCGTGGCGATTAGATTTTGAGGCGGGCCTGTAATAAGTCGACTGATTGATAGCGCTTTTGAAAAACTTGCTGAGAAAGGTCATATCTCGAGGCAGGGGTCGAGATTGGATGCGTCGAATCCTTGGATATAAAAGCTGCATAATAAAAAATGGTTCTTCCTCCGACTCACCAAGCAACCCCACTCGGACTGGCTGAAAACTTATGGGAAGCGTGTATGGCGACTGTGGATTGATTGGCTCGAGCTAAGATTATCGAACAATGGAAAAGGATTTACAAAGCGTACATGAATCCTGGAACCGCTTTCTTGAAATTATTATGGAGCTCATGCAAATTGTTTTTTCCAATATGCAAACGGAGAAGAAGGCGTGGGAGGTTGGGGAAAAACATTATAATCTCGGTAAAATTCAATTTAGCAAAGAAATTATAATACAACTTTTATATTTGTGTGTTCTAATTAAATGGCGTATGTCTGCTATTTATATTTTATACAGGAAACGATCTCGTGAATCTTTTTTGGACCCTTCTATGAACTAATAGGCTGTTCAGTCGACTTTACCAAACAATGATTTTCCCAAAACAATCAGTTATGGAAAAGTTTGTATGCACAAATCCCCAAAAAACAAAAAAGGGGGGGGCCCAAATATGAGTTAATTCATCATTTCCCAAAAGCTTGCCACACTGGCCGACACCAAATTATGCCGGTTTGAGACTATTAATTATAGTATACGTGTGGAAACAGAATGTGATTCTGTTATTAAATGAATTCTGCGGTAGGGTTAAACCTACAGTTGCCCCCATATTATTACTTCCCTATTGCGTAAAATGGAGTTAATGGCATGCCATTTATAACTTTTCATCCGATTGAAATTTTAGGCATGTAGGCATTGCTTCAATTTTCATGCCCAAATTGCGACCAAAATGATTTTTTTGCGGGAAAATTTGTTTGCGAAAAGGACTGGACATGGAACTTCAGTTCGCTGGATACTGCGAAGACTGCCAAAAACTTAGCGGAAGCACACAAATAGATAGCATGGATCTCGATAGCCAGAAGCTGATGTTGAGCCACGGCTATGAAAGAGTTCTTGCATATTCCGGTTGTGATGGGTGCGGCTCAGCCAAGTATTTGCTGAAAATTATGGTGTTCAGAGTTGGTCGATAACAGGTCGCCAGGAAGGAGCCAACTATGCCAGCGAAAGAGGTTCCAACCTTCCAGTCGACATACGGCATAATGGTACTACAGGAACGATCTGGATGAGAAATTTGACCGTATGTTAGCGTAGGTACTGTGCTCGCAAAGTCTCATATCTTTAATGTGATAAATCACTTTAGTTATGATTTATTGCGGTGAAAAATTGATTACTTATACTACTTACAGGCGATGTTTGAGCCATGTTGGACCAAAGAACTATCCAAGCTTCTTTGACATGGCCGGAACCGTTGCTGAAAGACGACGCAATATTTCTTCTTCATACCATTGGTGTTTCACACGATGACTTTCCACGGGCCGGCATGCACTTTTTTGCACAAATATATATTTTCCAAATGGCAATACTGCCATATCACAAAACACATATTACGGAGCACATTGACAAGAGATTTGTTGTTAGAGGACTGGCCAAAACATGGGAAATGATTAATAGTAGACGCCTATATATCATGGTTCAACAATTTCGCCTCAAAATTGGAAACAATCGGAAAGCACATATTGGCAGATAAGTTTCCGGCTTGGAAAATACTACTTGCTCATGGGTGCTGGATCTTTAAGCAAGGAGAATTCAACTGTGGCAGGCTGCGTCTTGAGTAAAACGGGATCGAATGGTGGTTACCAATGCCAGCACGCTAACAACAACACTTTATGGAAAACCAGTTGCCTTTCGCTACAATTCAAACTGGGGATAAAATCAGCTATATTACAAAGCTGTAGCAGATTAAAGTTTTTGTTAGCTAATATTAAACAATTCAACAAATACTTCTGCCTTGGTCTGACTGTATGAAATTTCAATTCGAAATGAGAGCTAGATAAAACCAGCATCAAATTTATCAACGTACGCTTGAATATTGCCTATCTTTATCAATGAAAATTGCTACGGAAAGGGC